>KE372791.1:203367-219947 GCA_000418225.1 Zizania latifolia | reverse complement strand
GTCACGCCGAAGCGACAGCGGCAGCCTGAAAGTACATCTTGATGTATGTATGCCCCTAATTTATTTTAGTGTATTAATGACAATCTTGATAAAATGCTACTAATCTTGTTGCTAAGATGAATGTATAAATCGAAACCCAAAGCGGCATTGCAATTCAATCAATTTTGGAGAAAATGCACTCTTTAGTATAATTTAGGCTCAATGGTGCGAAATGTTTACCTTTCATATGAAATTAAGTCTAGATATGCCGTACTATCAAGGGGGATACATTGAACAGTGTTCCAAAACGTGTGCTCAAAAGAAAAATCATTTTGGAAAGTTTTTGGATTTATTCTAAGTTGAATTTGGATTTTCCAGCAAAGCCGGATAAAATTTGGTTCTGTTTTGAATTATTTTGCACGTCGGAGTATCTGGGTTAAGCCGAATAATCCGAAAATAGTGTTCTGTTTGGATTTTCTCTGAAACCCAGAACATCTGGATTTATCTGGATGTTCCAAAATTTTCGTTCTGTTAAATTTATTTTTGTGAGTCGGAACATTCGAAAAAAATGGTCAGATGATCCAAAAATTGCTCACTGTTAAATTTATGATGTGGCTCGGAACATCCAGTCAATTCCGGATGGTCCAAAAAGTTCTTTCTGTTTGAATTTATTTAAGACCCGGAATATCGGATCAAAGCCAGACTATCCGAAACAGTGCACGATTTTTATTTCCAATGGCCAATTTTGAGAAAGGGTATAAATATCTCCCATTTCCCCATAATTAGGGCACGTTTTCCCAAAACCCTAGCAGCCATTTTTTTTGCTTCCTCTATCTCTTGTTCTTGTGCTAGATCTTGAGCGGATCATTGGGATTCGAGTTGAGAGTTCTCATCAAACTTCTTGAGTTCGTCTTGATCCATTCTCTTGAAAGTTTTGGTGTGGGTGTGCGTATTGGTTTTCGTGGGAAATCTTGAGCACACAGTTTTGGATCGCGCAAAGTTCAACGGATCTATTACTCTTCGAGGTAATTCCTTCTAGATGGCTAGACGTCGATCCACGAGCACCTAAGGGATTGTGGGTGACCGGACATGTTTGTACAAGGCTTCGCCTCGGCTTCAAAGGGCAACCTCGGTGGGCGCTTGGTGAGAAAGAGGATTGAAAGAGACCCGGTCCTTTAGGGTTCCTCAACGGAGACGTAGGATCGTGGGATCTAAACTCCGGTAAAAATTATTGTGTTCACATCTTATGCTTGCTAGTCTTCATTTACTTATCGCTCTATCTGTTAACTAGCAAGGATCTGTCATATTGAATCTTCGCATTTATAGTTCATTAGCTAGGTTTAATTCTTCATATCTTATTTTTGCTGTTCTGGAGTGCCTAGATCATCCAGATATACCTAGATAATCCAGACCTCGGATAATTTAGATTTCATCCGGTTCCCAAAGTATCCGACTAAGCCTGAATAGTCTAGACCCTAGAAGTTTAAACTGATTATATTCTTGAGAATTTTTTAGATTGCTTATTCACCCCTCTCTATGCAACTTTTAATTGGTATCAGAGCAGGCTCTTTCGAAGGCTTAACCGCTTGAAGAGAAAAGATGTCGAAAGAATCAAATTCCGCCAGCTCCGAGAAGAACGATGTTGGAGGAAAGAAAGGAGTTCCGTATCCTTTTAACTATTCCAAATTAAATCCTAGTAATAACTATCTCTATGTGCCAACTGGTCGTGCACCTTACTTTAATGGTACACACTATGCGACATGGAGATATAAAATGAAATTGTATCTAATCTCTATGCATCCAAATATTTAGGAGATTGTGTGCACAAGTATAGATGTGAATGATTTAAACGTTGATGATAGACCACTAACTGCCAATGAAGAATAAGTAATTCACCGCAACGCTCAAGCGGCTAGTGTTCTAATTACCGCATTGAGTCCCGAAGAATTCAACAAAGTTAATGGACTTGAGGAAGCTAAAGAAATATGGGAGACTTTGCAAGTTGCCTATGAAGATACATCTTTAATAAGGGAGTCGAAGATTGATCTTCTTAAAGGGAAGCTCGAAAGATTTATTATGAAAGATGATGAAACCCCTCAAGGAATGTATGACCTCTTTATTGTCTTGGTGAATAAGATAAAAGGACTTGGAAGTGAAAAGATGACCGATCATGTGGTGGTGAAGAGGTTGCTCTGGGCAATAGCGCCAAGGAACCCTACCTTAGTGGCATTGATCTGGGAGAGCAAAGAACTCAAGAAAATAACTCTAAGTGATATGCTAGTAAGAATTATAGCACATGAGCTAATAGAATAAGAAACCAAGAAAGTCAAAGACTTTGCCAAGCTTCAAAACAACAAGGGCAAGGACGTAGCTCTCAAGGCAAAGAAGAAAGAAGAGTCAAGTGATGATAAAGGTGATGACGAAGAGCTTGTGTTATTTGTCAAGAATTTCAAGAAGTTAATGAAGAAGGACGGATTTGATAAATACAAGATAAAGAATAACAAGTCAAAGTAGAGGAAATCAAAGAAGAGTTACTATGAGTGTGGTGATCTCGATCACTTCATAGCTGACTGTCCCAAAAAGAAGCATAAGTACAAGAAGGGGAAGAAAAGTGGTTATACTCATATTGGTGAAGAATGGAACTCTGACTCTGACTCCGAGTTAGAATCGAACTCCGACTCTAATAAGAAGGGAGTAGCCACCGTCGTCATCGCTAACGTCATGTCTCCAAAGCCTTCACTCTTTAGAGAGTCAAGCGACGACGAGATTGTCTCCCCCAAGTGCTTCATGGTGAAAAGTAAAAAGGTAACAATTATTTCTAAAGGTTTAGATAAGGATGAACACAGTGATTCTAGTAATGATGAATCAAAAATTGATAATGACATGTTTAAAAATATGAGTAAGCAAGTTTTATCTAAGTTTAAAGAACTTATAGGAACAATAAAGGCGTAAGAAGCAACTCTTGAAAAATAAGATCTACTCATTAATGAGAAGAAAAGAAATCTTGAACTTGAGCGGCTTCTTGCTGAGGAAAAGAAAAAGATAGACAAATTGACTAAACAATCTAGCTTAGTTAATGAGGCTAAAGAGGAATTAGAGGAAACACTTAAAACTCTTAAAAGTGAGCTTATTGTTCTTGATAAAAACAATAAGAACCTTGGAGAAAAGATTGAGTCTCTAATATCTCAACCTGTTTCTATTTCTTCTATTGTTTCCACAAGTAATGGTTGTTTCAAATGTTATAATCTTGATATTATTGCTTATGAGACTAACATGAAGGAAATAGATGTTCTAAGGAAGAAAAATGAGAGGCTTAGCACCATGATAAATTATAGGTGTATGAATGCCTACAAATCAAAGGACGTCTTATTCAAGACCCTCAACACTCAAAGCAATGTTAAGAAGCGTGGGCTTGGCTTTCATCTAAATGAAAGCAAGGTCAATGCTAGAAGGAAGTATAAAGGTAAGGAGGTGATAAAATTTATGAAAGAAGGCCAAAGTCTAAAGAAGACTAACAACAAGCATCATGCCTCTCAATCAATTTTTTATGCTTCATACTTTATTAAAAGAATCTACCGTGATAAAGTGGTTACTCAATTTGTTAGAGATAAAAATGAAAAACTCTTGAGATGCGTTTAGATTCCTAAAGTTCTTGTGACTAACATTAAATGACCCAAAAAGATTTGAGTACCTAAAACAAAGAACTAATATCTTTTATAGGAATATTCCTCTAGTAGATCAAGTTAGGTGATAGACAGTGTATGCACCAACCATATGACCGGAGAAAAATAATGTTCACGTCTTTTGAGCCTAATCAAGGTAATCATGCGTCCATTATATTTGGTAACAATGGAAAAGAAAAGGTAATGGGTATAGGTAAAATCGCTATCTTAAATAATTATTCAATTTTAAATGTCCTGTTAGTTAAATCATTGAGTTATAATTTACTTTTTGTTTCTTAATTATGTGAAATTGGTTACAACTGTCTTTTTACTAATAAGGGTGTGACCGTTTTGAGAAGTAGTGACAATTTCGTAGCTTGTACGGGTAGGTTGAAGGGTAAACTTTATCTAGTCGACTTTGCACTAGATAAAGTTTAACCTAAAACTTACTTGATGGCTAAAACTAGCATGGGTTAGTTATGGTATCACCGACTAGCTCATGTTAGGATGAAGAATTTGTGAAAGCTTCTTAAAGAGGAGCACATCATAGGACTAAACAATATTGTGTTTGAGAAAGACAGGTTGTGAAGTGCTTGTCAAGCCGGTAAGCAAGTTGGAGCACCGCACACCGTCAAGAATATCATGACTACAAGGAGACCACTTGAGTTTCTACACATTGATCTCTTTAGACTCGTGGCCTACTTAAGCATTGGCGGTAACAAATATGGTTTAGTTATTGTTGATGATTATTCTCGTTTTACTTGTGTGTTCTTTTTGCATTATAAAAGCGAGACACAAAGTGTGTTTAAGAATTTTAATAGAAGAGCCCAAAATGAGTACGAAGTCAAGATTAAGAAAGTGAGAAGCGATAATGGAAGTGAGTTCGAAAATACTCAAGTTGAAGACTTTCTTGATGAAGAATGCATTAAGCACGAGTTCTACGCTCCATATGATTCACCTCAAAATAGAGTAATGGAATGGAAGAATCCAACATTGGTGGAGACGGCAAGAACCATGCTTAATGAGTATAAGACTTCAAACGTATTTTGGGCAGAAGTAATTAATATTGCGTGCCATGCAATCAACCATATTTATCTTCACAAAATACTCAAAAAGAAGTCGTATGAACTTCTAACCGTAATAAACCAAATGTTTAATATTTTAGAGTTTTTGGAAGTAAATGCTTTATCTTGTGTAAGTGACCAAGAAGCTCTAAATTTGCCTCTAAGATAGATGGAGATTTCTTGGTTGGTTATGAGTCAAATGCGCATACCTATCGTGTTTTCATCAAAACTTCAGGTATCGTTGAAGTCACTAGGGATGTGATATTTGATGAAACTAACGGCTCTCAAGTAGAGCAAGTTGATCCAAGTGATATAGGTGAAAAAGAACTTTCATGTGAAGCAATCAAAAACATACCAATTGGGGATATAAGGCCAAGAGAACAAGAATCTACAGATCAACAACAACAACCTCAAGTTGAAGAAAGTCAAATACAAGAGACTTAAGAGCAAGAGGTGTTGGAAGAACAATAGAAAGTTTAAGAACAAGTTGATCAACCACCTGTACAACATCAAAGAATTCATCAAGGCATCCAAAGAGACCATCCAGTGGACAATATACTTGGTGATCTACGAAGGGGAGTAACTACTTATTCTCGTTTAGCAAATTTTTGTGAATGTTACTCTTTTGTGTCCTCTTTAGAAACTGTTAAGGTAAAAGAAACTCTTGAAGATGCGGATTGGGTAATGGCTATGCAATAAGAGCTCAACAACTTAAAAAAAATGAAGTATGGACATTGGTAGAAAGACCAAAATAAAATATAATTGGCACCAAATGGGTCTTCCACAACAAGCAAGATGAGCACGGTGTGGTTATAAGGAACAAAGCAAGACTAGTGGCTCAAGGCTTCACACAAATCGAAAGTTTGGATTTTGGTGAGACTTATGCACTTGTTGCTAGGCTAGAGTCAATTCAAATATTATTAGTCTTTGCTACTCACCATGATTTTAAGCTTTATCAAATAGACGTGAAAAGTGCCTTCTTAAATAGACCAATCTCCGAATTGGTGTATGTGGAGCAACCAACAGGCTTTAAAGAACCCAAATATCCAAACCACGTGTTTAAACTCCAAAAGGCGCTCTATGGACTTAAGCAAGCACTTAAAGCATGGTATGAATATCTTAGGGATTTTCTTCTTAAAAAGGGTTTTGAAATAGGCAAAGCCGATCCTACTCCCTATACTAAGCATTTTAATAATGATTTCTTTATTTGCTAAATATATATCGATGATATTATATTTGGTTCCACTAACAATGATTTTTGTGAGGAATTTAGTAGGATTATGACTAAAATATTTGAAATGTCGATGATGGGGGAGTTGAAGTTCTTTCTAGGATTTCAAATCAAGCAACTCAAAGAAGGAACCTTCGTCAGTCAAACAAAGTACATTAAAGATATGCTTAAGAAGTTTGACATGGAGAATGATAAATCCATCAAGACCCCCATGTAAACCAACGGGCATCTTGATCTAAATCAAGAAACCGACGTCGACCAAAAGGTATACCTTTCCATGATTGGTTCCTTATTATATTTATGTGTATCTAGGCCTGATATAATGTTTAGTGTTTACATGTGTGCAAGATTTCAAGCTGCACCAAAAGAATACCATTTGGTTGCTGTTAAAAGATTCTTGAGATATTTGGTTCATACTCTAAACCTAGGGCTTTGGTATCCGAAAGGATCAATCTTTGATCTTATCGGCTATTCGGACTCCGATTATACCGGTTGCAAAGTAGATAGAGAAATCATCACTAGAACATGCCAATTCCTTGAAAGATTACTTGTTTCATGGTCTTCTAAGAAACAAAATTTTGTAGCTTTATCCATAGCCGAAGCCAGATATGTAGCAGCCAGTAGTTGTTGCGCTCAAGTCCTTTAGATGAAACAAACATTGAAAGACTTTGGGCACAACGTCACCAAAATCCCTTTATTGTGTGACAATGAGAGCGCCATCAAAATAGCTAATAACCTAGTTCAACACTCAAGAACCAAACACATTGATATTCGCCATCACTTCTTGAGAGACCACGAGATCAAGGAAGATATTAGCCTAACCCATATGAGAACAGACAAACAACTTGCCGATATTTTTACCAAGCCTTTAGATGAGCATCGGTTTTGTGAGTTAAGAAATAAGCTAAATATCCATAATTCTTGCAACATTGCTTGATACACTTGCATATAAATTGCCCATGTTAGAAATGAGAAGGTAAATTAATTACCTTTCTCATATGAAATAGGCTATATTTTTAATAAAAAAGCAAAACCTTCGTAATCTTGTTTATGATTTTAAGCTGTGCTATATTGATGTTTATGCTTACCTTGCCATGTTTTACTTATGTCTATACATGTCTAAAAATGATTATGATGAAATACTAGTATTAAGTCAAAAGTTCATGGCATTTATCATCCTTGAATTCCTCGTGAGCTGAGAATTCTAGAGGTCCTGGATCATCCGGCTTCACCCGGATGCTCCGGGCCTGAGACTAAATGTGAAGTTCATTCTGGTGCACCCGGATTATCCGACTCCATCCGGATAGTCCGAATCACCGAGAATCCCGGATACTCTAGATCATCTTGGAGTGTCCGGGGTGGGCTTTATAAAAAAGGTTCTAGACCCTCCAGCCTTCTCTCTCCTCCCCACTTCTCCCTCACTCCAACTCACGATTCCACCAGCGTTTTTCTTCAAAATCTATTCGTGAATCGCAGGATCCATTGAGGGGGAGCCTAGGACCCCTTTGGAAGCGCCGATCACCTTCTTGAATCCTCCATGTTCTCTTCTTGAGGCATTCTTCGTTTTTGCCCTACATCGGTCGTTTTTCTCTAGTCTTTAGTTAAATCTTGAATCTTTTAAGCTAGAGTTAGTCCTAGTAGTGTTGTTTAGATGTACGCTAGCCACATTGTCGAGATTAGATGGTTTTGATTTTAGGGAATCCGGATGTTTCGGATCCATCCGGACAATCCGGGTCCTAGAGGCTCCGGTTAAGTCCGGAGGTTCCGGGTTATGTTGTATTCAAAAATTTTTATTCCTTGATTCTATCCTTAGTTTAACTTTTAATCCTTTGTTGCCTTATAGCAGTTGTCACCATGTCTGACGGAAGGCTCAAGAAGGCCATGCACGACCCAAGGACTCCCTCCGATGATGATAGCGACATCGAGAGTTCTCCTCAGTGAAGCTCTCCTCCGTGGGGTTCTAGTGATGGGCATCAAACCTTCAGCCACGTGAAGAGGCCAGCGTCCAGAGGTCACCAGCCGAGCATTAGATTCCCAGACATTAGCATCAAGGTTCCCGCTGCCCCTTCTGTGAGTCCTCCACCTCAAGACAAGGGCATGCAGCCTGCCTCTGGGTCATCTAGTCACAGTAATGACCTTCTTCAGCTGATCCGGAGGAAAGTCCAAGAGCCTCCTCAGGTTGGCGAGGTCACTCCTAGATCCGAGGTTAACTACATGAGGAAGACCCCTAAGGCAGGGCGGGAGCACAATCAGGATCCTCGCGATTATCTCAGAGATGCCTCTAACTATCGGTTCCACTCCGGGTTTCAACAGGACTACTACAAGAGTGTCAATCTTCTCAAGCGGCACCCAGTCGTGGAGATGCAATGGATCAACTAGACTTCCATGAAGAAGAAGAACAATTCAGTGTTCAATCAAGTGATCCACATCTGTCAAGCTAAGAATCTCTATGGCATCATGGAGATGCAGCAGAACTGGTGTGAAGAAGCTATCTGCCAGTTTTACTTCACCCTTTTTCAAACCGTGGACAACAAAGAGCCTACTATACCTTTCATTAGAGGCTGAAGAAGGTTGAGTACGAGGTCATTCTCAGTGACTTCGCTGCTATACTTGGCCTAGACAACAATGATCTCTTTGCATTTCATTTAGATCAAGAACCGTGCTAGTAGCTGATGCAGTATTTTATCTGTATGAGCCGGGTAACTTCATTGGAGGCAACACAGAGGGCCTTTCACCAGTCTTCGCAGTGCTTAACAGCCTTTTTAGGAAGACCCTTCTGCCGAAGCTTAGGGACTCGTCGTCGTTGCTGGGCAATGCCCGCAACCTGCTATCGATCATGCGGGAGGACCGAGGGGTGTTCAATGTGTCTCACTTTCTCTGGAGTGAGATTTGGACCACCTCAGTCTCGCTGACCAAGAGCTGCGTGTACGCCCCATACATTCAGCTTGTGATTGATCGAGTCACCCACCAGACGATGATCCATGAGGTAGAGCATTGTGGGTACACTCCTCAGGCGTCATCCTCCAGGCTAGTCCTCCTCAGCAGCACCGCCTCCTCCTGCTGGTTCTCGGCGTGCTCCTCCCACTCGAAGAACCGTGCCTCAGTCTAGCCCCTCCAGCTCACCGATCAAGCGAATCCTTTTGACCATCTTCACGATGTGCCGAAACGGCAATTGGAGGCGAGCAAAGGAGGATGAGACGAGGAACAAGGCGATTAACCTGCTGCTTCAGCAATCAGGCCATCCTCCCATGGAGCATTTGTCTAATTCTGATGAGGAGTTCAATCCAAATGTCTTCGCTGACTACACCGACCCATATGCCCACTTCTTTGGATCTGACACAGGGTCTTCCTAGCAGCAGCAGCAACAGCCTCCTCCATAGCAGTCTTCATTATCGTCTGACAAGGATGATGGTGATGATGATGATGGGAGCGAGGACGACTCCAAGTGAGCCGTTGTGTTGCTTTCTCTTTTTTTGTGTCTTTGATGCCAAAGAGGGAGAAAATTCAAAGAAGCCGTCGTCGTTGCTTAGCTCCTTAGTTTTTTTCTCGCTTTTGGCTCCAAATATTATAATCCGTGTTATGAACAATTGGCTTGTAATAATGTTTTACTTTTATGTATGCATGGATAATATGATGTAATGAACACTTTACTTAAGATTAATGTTTAATTATGCCCATTTCACTTTGATGCCCTAAATGTGATATATGTTAAATTTACTGTTTTTTTTATGATGCATGCATTTAGGGAGAGCTTTATTATTAATATTTGTCTTTTATGCAATTTTTGGCACTTCTTCGATCATATTGTCATCTATCACCAAAAAGAGGTAGATTAAAAGGGCATCTTGATGTATTTAGGTCCCTAATTTATTTTGGTGTATTAATGACAATCATGATCAAATGCTACTAATCTTGTCACTAAGATGAATACAGAAATCAAAACCCAAAGCGGCATTGCAATTCAATCGATTTTGGAGAAAATGATCTCTTTAGTACAATTTAGGCTCAATGGTGCGAAATGTTTACCTTTCATATGAAATTGAGTCTAGGTATGCCATACTATTAAGGGGGTTGTGTTGAACAGTGTTCTAAAACTTGTGCTCAAAAGAAAAATCCTTTTAGAAAGTTTTTAGATTTATTTTAAGTTGAATTTGTATTTTCTAGCAAAGCCGGATAATCCGGATCAGTCCGGAGTATCCGAAAATTTAGTTCTGTTTCGAATTCTTTTACACGTCGGAGTATCCGGGTCAAGCGGATAATACAAAAACAATGTTCTATTTGGATTTTCTCTAAAGCCCGAAACATCCGGATTTATCCATATGATCCGAAAATTTTATTCTGTTGAATTTATTTTTGTGAGTTGGAACATTCGGACAATGGTCGAATGATCTGAAAATTGCTCTCTATTGGATTTTATTTTATGGGCCAGAATATTCGGTCAACTCTAGATGGTTCGAAAATTCCTTTCTTTTTGAATTTATTTGAGGCCCGGAATATCCGGTCAAAGTTGGACTATCAGAAACAATCGTTCTGTTTGTTTTATTTTTGAGTCCGGAACATCCGGTTTGGTCCGGATCATCCGGATAAATAGTATGCGATTTTTATTTCCAACGACTAGTTTTGAGAAAATGATATAAATATCTCCCCTCTCATAATTAGGGCACGTTTTCCCAAAACCCTAGCAATCATTCTTTTGCACCCCCTCTCTCGTTCTTGTGCTAGATCTTGAGCGGATCATTGAGATTCAAGTTGAGAGTTCTTCATCAAACTTCTTGAGTTCGTCTTGATCCATTTTCTTGGAAGTTTTGGTGTGGGTGTGCGTATTGGTTTTCGTGGGAAATTTTGAGCACACGGTTTTAAATCGCGCAAAGTTCAACGGATCTATTACTCTTGGAGATAATCCCTCCTATACAGCTAGGCGTTGATCCACGAGCACCTAAGGGATTATGGGTGACCGGACAAATTTGTACAAGGCTTTGCCTCGGATTCAAAGTGGTAACGAGTGAAAACCAAGGTCAACCTCGGTGGGCGCATGGAGAGGAAGAGGGTTGAAAGAGACCCGGCCATTTGAGGTTCCTTAACGGAGACGTAGGATCGTAGGATCTGAACTCCGATAAAAATTAATGTGTTCACATCTTGTGCTTGCTAGTCTTCATTTACTTATCGCTCTAACTGTTAACTAGCAAGGATCTGTCATATTCAATCTTCGCATTTATAGTTCATTGGCTAGGTTTAATTCTTCATATCTTATTTTTGTTGTTCTGAAGTGCCTGAATCATCCGGATATACCCGAATAATCCGAACCTCGGATAATTTAGTTTTTATCCGGTTCCTAGAGTATCCGACTAAGCTCGAATAGTCTGGGCCCTAGAAGTTTAAACTGATTATATTCTTGAGAATTTTTTAGATTGCCTATTCACCCTCTCTAGACAACACAGCATCTGCCACTGCCGCTCTGCCACCCGCTCGGCCATTCCGCCCAGTGCAACTATTCGGTAAAAACCAAAAAAACCGAACCGATTTTTTTGTTTTTTTTGTTCAATTTTGTTAATTTTATCCAGCTGTTTGGTTCCTAATCTCTAAAAACTGAACTTTCAGAAAACCAAAAAAAATGTCTGTAAAATATGCATCGGAAAAATTGTTTATCCATGCGATGATTGATGCAGTGTTAACTATTTTTCCGATGTATATTTTATAGACATGTTGTGCTCAGCATGCTTCACGAAATGAAGAAGAAAAACAAGCAATCGCACAAGGAATCAGAGTTGTGCTTTGATACTGAAGTAGCAAGAAAAAAATGAGTGTTGGGCAGCAAAGCCCTTGCAAGGATAAATAATTTGCATAGGTTTGACATGATGGCAAGTTTTTGGAATCCTGATGAAACTGTTACTCAGTCTTCAGGCAAAGAATGAAGCAAACTTGTATTTTTGATCTTTTATGCTGAGAATGGCAGGCGCAACGTAAGATGCACACCCTCGGAGTGAAAGTGACACAAAGGCTATTTTTGTCATGGCCTTCTTGCAATGACAATTTTGTCTTTTGATTGTTCTTCAATAAGATTGTTGTTGTCACTTGTCAGTGCTTTATGTTAGATTGATCCATTGTACTCATTGTGCATAAGTATCTCTTCAGTTCTCATATTTTTTTTACCTGGGTAAAACCTTATGGACCATTATATCAATAATGCTCCATATCAAGCAACATCCTATGAAATTTTGCATTCTGTTATGTTATCATGAGTTTCTTCATGGTAGTGGTGGTACTTTCATTTTTACGCGGTATTGTTAGAGTTAGTTATTTTGTTTAGAAAGTATATGCCTACTACTATTGTACTTCATAAGTTTATTCTTCCCAATTGCAGAAACTATGCAATTTTGTACCTCGGCCTGCATGGATCACTTTTGTTTTGTTGGATAAAAAAGATAATGGTGAAGAAAATAGTAAATTATTAATTAATCATACATCTATTAAGATCATTTTCAAAAAAGTATACATTCAAGAATTAATCATATATCTATTAAATAATATAATACACAAGGGTAATATTGTCTATTTACTCTTCACTCCTCTATTCTATGATTTTTGGAGCAGCTCAGCCTAATCAAACATTTTCAGACCTACTCCAGATCACACATGGATCCAGAGCTTTAATCTGGATTTCAGGATCTGGAGCTCTACCAAACAGGTTCTTAGCCTGCACCGAGGTATAGGTGCTCTGCCACCACCTACTCCTCTCCCTTCTGTGTCTCTACCTCGCTCTCTAGGCTTGAATACAGAGGCGGTAGGATATTAGTTCTGCCCGTGTGAGCTAGGGTTACCTAGCAGCAAAATCATCTAAGAAATGTATAATGTATAAAAATGATAAAAAATGAAAATCTTTGCAAAAGTGCAAAAAGTGGCCAAATATACAGTATTTTTACAAAATGGCTCAACTTCAGTGCATTTTCCCTGAAGCGCGGGATTTCAGGGTACATATACGATTCTCTCTAAAACAAACCTGAGTTTAAAAGCCCAGTAAGGCCCATATAGGCCCAAATAAACCAGAGACAGAAGACCCAGTAAGGCCCAAACAGGCGACGCGTTTACAAAGCTCGCGGAGATCTCCCCATCCATACAAATCTCAGCCGTCCGATCCAGCTCTAGGGTTTCACCCTCCCATATAAACTCTCTCCCCCAGCCCACCGTCCAAAATCCTTGCCGCGCGGACGCCCACCTCCTGCTCCCCGCTCCGCCGCCGCCGCCGCCGCCGCCACCGCCGCCATGGTAGGACATATCGTTTCGCATCTCCGCTACTCCCTTTTCCGGTTCGCACTTTTTTGCTCTCTTCTGACCATTGTCGTCGTGACGTTTCTCGTCGCAGTCGTTGATCGCGGGCGAAGATTTCCAACATATCCTTCGTCTGTTGAACACCAACGTCGATGGGAAGCAGAAGATCATGTTCGCCCTCACCTCCATCAAGGGTGTCGGCCGCAGGTTCTCCAACATCGCCTGCAAGAAAGCTGACATCGACATGAACAAGAGGCAAGTCCCTCTTCTCAGTGAATTCTCCAGATCTCGGTAATGTTAGGGTCGAGCTGAGCCGTGTTTGTGGCGGAGTGCAGGGCCGGTGAGCTTTCGGCGGAGGAGCTGGAGCGGCTGATGACGGTTGTCGCCAACCCGAGGCAATTTAAGGTACCCGACTGGTTCCTGAACAGGAAGAAAGATTACAAGGACGGCCGGTTCTCCCAGGTCGTCTCCAACGCCCTCGACATGAAGCTGAGGGATGACCTGGAAAGGCTGAAGAAGATCAGGTCAGTATATCGTCCTCTTTTAGCTCCCTGCTTGCTGAATACTGATGAACTTAGGACTAATGTGCTGTGCTAGATTGAATCTACTTTTCTCAGATAACACGTCGCATTTTTTACCTCTGAAACTAGTAGCAGTTGTGATAATGGGCATTGCGTTAGTGTTTATTTCGTTAGTTAAAGTTGTCTTATATTTGTTTTATGTTCGAATTAACGCCATTTGAAGTGTTTGGATATCGGCTTTTGATTAGCGTAGGAAGTAATTATGATGTGCTACAGATGCGGTGATGCCCCCATGTATTTGGCTCTTTTGTCATAGACTGGGGTGATTCGGCAATCAACATCGATAAACTCAATCAACATTGATAAACTTTTATACCTCTGTGACGCCGGTTCAGTGCTTTGTGTGCATGATGTTGTCTAATTGTGGTTATCTGATCAGAGTCTTGTGTGCATGATGCTGTCTAATTTATGGTTCCCTGATCTAGGGAATGCATAGTGCCACCTCGAGTGAGTTTTGGTGAAATGTTATGAAGTGCCTAGCTGTGCTGTTGGTTGGGTACCTGTGCTTTGCTACAGAAACGCAATTGCTGATTAGACTTGGCAGAACTTGTTTCCAATTTTTAACTAAAGTTTGGTTTTTTATATGTTAGTATATCATGTTTCTGGGCATACCTGTAAATGCAGATTTCTGCTTAGTCCTAACTGCTTGTTTTCATGTTGGTTAGTTCCATGTCACCAGTATCATTATCCCAGACCAGATGATTTCCGTTGTCTTTAGTTTTTAAGAATTATTCCCACGTCGTGTGTGCTTGAGTACTTTTACTTGATGCCAGCCTGTTACATAGTATGCAATTATTTGATTTATAACTTTTTACACAATCATCTGTTCATCACTTCCTTCCACTCACACTTACGCCTTGTACAGGAATCACCGTGGTCTGCGTCACTACTGGGGCCTCCGTGTCCGTGGTCAGCACACCAAGACTACTGGCAGGAGGGGGAAGACTGTCGGTGTCTCCAAGAAGCGATAAGCTTCAAAAAAACCCAAACATTTTGGCCTTGCTTCTGTGCCGGTTCATTTCCAGAGTCATGATGAAGTGTTCTGGTTTAGAAGTTTCTTTTTATGTTGTTTTGCCGTAGGAGAATATTTTGCAATTATGGAACCTTATGGTAGTGTATCTTGAAGAATGTCCTGTTGATCATCTAAATTTGGTTTTCATGAGCCCATCCCAGATTGACTCATTTGTTTTTATTCTCCAGTTCTGCCTAAATTTAGTGGATGCATACGAAAATGCTAGGGGGTACTTCGAGTTATTGCTAATCTTGTTGCTGTGCGGTACGAAAGCTCAATAATAATATATATATATATGGATGTATATATACATCTGTGCATATATTTACTCACACATATATACATATACATATACATATATATGCATATATACACATGCATACATATACATACACATATGTCTTAACACCCTCTTCAAACACAAGGTGGATCTTAACTGTTAAGTTTGAGCAAATGAATGCAATGTTCTTGTTTATGAGCTTTAATGAATAATGTAACTCGTAGCTCTCATAGCACATACTGAAGAGTAAATATGCTTTGTAAATTGTAAGGTCACACTTCACATAATTACTAGTAATTTGGCAACGACGTTGTCACAAAGAAGATATGTGTGATCATTACAAGAAACACCAAAATTAGCTAATAACCAACATCATTGATTGTTTCTTAGACTTTCAAACAAGAGGAGAAGAACTAAGGAGTAACGAGAATGCAATAGGATGGATTACTCATTACTGATTTGGATATGACTATGACTATTATACAACGAACAAATAAATAATGTATGAAACATTGATGAAGTTGATTTGGACTAATTTAGGATTTTTGAGACACTCTAATCATGTTTTATCACACCAAATAAAGAACAAGAAAGGAAATATATAAAGTTGGTGCGTCAGATGGTAGAGAGACTAAAGTAAAACAACCATATGTTTGAAATACCTTCCTCAATTTGAAAATTTTTATACTTTTTGGAAAGCTGGAGAAGTCTACTTTCTAGACAATCTAATTTATTTTCAAAACTCCGTCCTAGTCAACCAGAATCACCAAATTAATTAGCATCCTTTTCCAGTGAAAATATGTTTTGAAAATAATCGATGGTTTTCATATGTAATAAGTTTTCATACTTTGGAGTCATGCTCCTAGGACTATAAAAACCCCTAGGGATATCAATTGTATTCGAGTTTTGTTGAAATCAAAGTCTAGCTCTACTATTTTACCAATTGAAGCCGTGGTCAATTAGATCGTTGTTTCAGAACTCCACCTCTTTTGTTCCGTCTGTGAGACTCATATTTGAATGCTTGTTCATCTTATTCTTGCTAGCTCTCGATTGCTTGCAGGAACAAAAACCCTAGTGATTTAGTTGATCATGTTCTATCAAGATCATAAACAACCTTTGGAGTTTGTGAGATCATGTGCATGATCATTCATATGTGATGAATAAATTAGTTTGATGTTGATATGTGATGAATAAATTAGTTTTGATTGGTTTGAGTAGTCAAGCACTTAGCAGTTAGCACTCGAGAAAATTCAGCCATCGAGAAAATTCAGCACCCGAAAAATTTCAGCACTCGGGATTTTGGATCACTCAGATTTTTATTGTTCGAATTAGATCATATGCTTAAATTGTTTATTCCATAAATACACCATGCTTATGGTTGATTGGACTAATTGAGTCAAGTTGGAAAGAACTTGTGCTCAGGAAAAAGTGTTTCTTGGTTTGTTCATGTGCAGGCATTGCTTAAGGACGAGTTGTGATCGATGATGGGATTGGAGCTAGGCTCG
>KE372791.1:169409-196345 GCA_000418225.1 Zizania latifolia | reverse complement strand
CGGCGCGCCGTGCGACGGCGCGGCGTGACGGCGTCGAGCGGCGACGGCGCGGCGCGCGTGCGAGCACTGTGGGCGGCGAATGCTGGCGCAGGCAGACGCTGAGTGCAGGCGATGGCGCATGCGGGCGCTGGCGTCGACGCGTTCATTTCATCGAACACCTTTCACACGTTGTCAGCGGAAGAAACTTTTTACTTGGTTAGCTACGTCAGCGCCACGTGTGTCTCAGTTAGCGAAAACCGCCGTTCCACCATGCTATATCAGCGAAACCACTCGAAAAGTTTAAAAGTAAACTGTGTTTTGATTTTTCGGAGCCTAAACGGTTTTGTAGTTTAGAGAGTTATTTAAACTTTCACGATAGTTTAGAATAGTAATTTATACTTTTTCCTTTACTCGTAAGTGCAGTCCTAATCACGATCCATGTTGTGACGTTACCAAATAATTTTGGTTGTCATGTTCCTTCTTTTTACGGTATCTATGGACATATGCTAGAAACTGAACTACTGAATCATCCTAGCAAAGTCATTTTGCACATCTTTTGATACGGAGGCACCCAAGTATTTTTACACGTTGTCAAAATAACAAATAATGAATGCCTTTTCAGAAAAAAATTAATGAACATAGAGCAAACCTATGATTTTTTCAGATTATTTCTTTTATAAGAATAATGTCTTTTTAGACTTTTCTTATGGGTTGATGTCTTTGTCTCTAGTAACTTTTCTTGTATCGAGTTTCTATTTCTGTTTGATTGTTTTTCTTCTAATGTGAGTGTTGTGACCAGAAAATACTTCCTTATATATGGATTGAATCCCTGATTTCCATAGCACACACATTAAATAGGGAGTCCCGACCCAAGTAAGTTAGATATTCTTCCTACACAGTAATCTTAGTTATGTTGGAGAAAATTTGAAGAGTCATTCAAGAACAATGTAGATAGCATCTAGAGAGCCGATAACATCTACTAGTTGCTTATTGATCTACACCTGCCCAAATAGCCAAAGGCGACTACAAGACGCTTATGACTTCATCTAATTCTAGTCAATATAATGATTGGTTCCGCATAAAAGTAAGTATATATAGTCTAAGATTTAATCTAAAGTTCATGAAGATCTAATAATCCAATGCAAGCTCATGAATAGTGATGGATCCATGTTACGGGTGTGGTGGCATCAAAAAACAAATCAGTGTTTATTTTCTTATATTGATAATATGTGTACTTCCTAAGCTTAATATCTGCACCCTCCAACTTAGAAATTAGTTAGTTCACAAAGCCTTATGTGTGCATCTTCTTTACTTTTTGCTAGCTTCACACTTGCTCGTGAACAGTGACACATAGACTACTCATTTTCAAGTTGATGTAATTAGTAGCAAGGTTCGAACCTTACACACTGTGCACTTTATGCTCAAAGAACAAATCTTCCCTGGTACCTTTTTTTCCTAGACTAATGCATCATGAATTCACGATGCTTCATCCATGACACAGCAATAAAAGGTTGTAGTAATCTATGATCTATCTATCTAAGGGTATATTTGTTTTAGTTTAAGATTCTTAGTAGCTAGCTGGTCCGAATAGCTGGCTGGTGAAATCTGGAGAAGCTGGTGTTTTGTAGTTTCTAGATTCTAGTTCGTTTCTAAATTCTGCAGTTACCGATTCTTACAATCTGAGTCTAAAATCTAGACTATTTATTTTAATTTTAAATTTTAAAAGTAATTACAGTTGTCATGTGCATGAGACCCTAAATTCTAAAGTGGTGTTGTTGGAGGTGGGGATGCCGCTGGAATCTAATCTCACCAAATTGCCTGACGCATCATGCAATTGGTTGTGTGTGTCTTGTGCCTGAAATTGGGATCTCCCAAGTTTTCCTCGATGATGCAAGATTTGGCGTGTCATCGTCCATGCATGGCTACTTGATGGCTGTATCGGCATCTGACTAGGATTTTTACTAAATGTTAGGCGATTCTTTTCCTGATGATATGGATTGACCTTTTGATTGACCATCTTAATCACACCATGCCGTCATTTTTTTGGCGCAGTAACACTAGAGGAATTCATGCTGCTTAAAATTTGCTACTTTCTCTAGCGTTTAAGTTTTTGACACGATCTTTAACACAAAACTTCAACTAAAATTTTTTCACAATATGCTATGAATGTCAATAAAATTAATATCATCTGAAAATATTTTCATATACAAATTCAATTATATCACACGAATAAAATTTTCTTTTAGCTCAATTATCAATTAAAAGTAAAAAAATCAACTTTTTATGCATATATGATATATGCCTTATATTTTTTTACGGAGATAATACATAGTAGAAAGTTATAATAGTAGTGTTTCTTGAGGTAGTCGTCTAATTCATCCATAATTAGTATATGACTTTCTTGAATGCTGAAGAGAACAAAACACTTTTGGCTGGAGATTATACCAACCGGTCTATCAATGTTAGTAGTACGCATGTATACGTGTAGGAAGAAGTACACACGGTAGAACAAATGGGGATAGGAGAGGAAAGAAATTAGGATTAAGGCCTGTGTACCACAAATCCCGATCTATTTTAATGGACTGGAGTTTTAAACTAAAATCTCAACACATCTGCGAGGTAGAATGCCAGTATTTATGACAGCGGAACAAACCCTAAGAAAAAGAAGTAGACCTTCTGCCCATTTGGGCTCAGAATAGCATGGAATGCAAACAGAATGAGATGCGCCCAAGCCAGAACATTTGGGATCATACGTGGATCCAATTGGCATGGTTTGATTTTTTTACCAGACAAACTTCCATAAATTTGATTAATTTTATAGAAAATACACCAACAACTATAACATCTCATTAAATCTAAAACATGTTTCAATATGGTATTTATCAAATATTGTAGATACCATTTAATTTTTTAAAAGTTAATCAAATAAAGAGAAGTAAGATTTAAAGAGGAGTGGACTTGTGCCATTCGGCCTTGGAATAGCATGGAATGCAGACAGAATGAGATGCGCCCAACCCAAAACAATTGGGATCATATGCGGATCCAATTGCCAACCGTTCCCGGCGTCATCGCCCAAATTCTCTAACCCTAAACCATCAGACTCCTTGGATGAGTAAGTAGTCTTTTGATTCCAATTCTCCCATATGTATCTTTATACGATCCAGCCAAAGATATTCCACATATCACAGCAATTTTCCCCTATAAAAACCCCTCGTGATGCTCTCTGCCTGCTGCAGCTACGACGACGAATTCTTCGATCTCTTCCTTGCTTCACTCCGAATTTCAAGTGTAAGATAAGTTTTATCTTCTCCTTCTTTGGAACTGTATGTTTTTTCTGAAGTATTGGGGCTTGAGTAGGTAAAAATTCCACTTTTTTCTCATGCGAATTCAGATTTGAATTGTTGTATCTGTAGTTTGTTTTGTTCCCTCATATGCTGAAAAAGTATATTTAAGAGGGAACGAGATTCTTCTGACGTTGGGCTTTAGAGGGCAGTCACGATCTCAACCGTTTCGTTGGAATCCGAGGGTACGTAGGCCACGCACTAGGCCGCTCTCGACACCACCCATCCCGGCCGGCGCCACCGCTGCCCCTGGACGCTGCCTCACCTTGGCTGCTAGACACCGCCCTGCCCCGCCTCGCACCGGCCGCTGCGTAGCACTGCCCGACCACCAGACGCTGCCCCACCCTGCCCAAGCCACCGCGAAGCCCACCTGATCGCCGCCCCACCCCATCCTAGCCTACGCACTATCGGATCCCAGCGGAACGGCTGGGATCGCGACTGCCCTTTGACATCGGGGAAGCCTGACGTCAGAGGATCTAACTCTTTAAGAGATGTCTAAAATTTATGTAGAGAGTCTTTATAATAAAATTTATTCTCTAAATGTTCTCTTTCTCTAATAAACTCTTAATATCTTATTCTTTATACTTTATTTTTATATATTACCAATGGTAGACACTATTTATCATATCTTTCCTCTCTCTTTTTATTTCTCTTTTTTGTATCATAGACGAAGAGCTAGAGCGGATAGAGAAAAGAGTCATCGCCTAGAAGTAAAGAGGATAAAGGAGGATTTTGAGGATCTCTTATACATAAAATCTCTGAAAACAAGGATAGAAAAATATATTGGGTATATCTTAGTTGGAGATGTTCCAACACATCTTAATGCATGAGGATAATTATAATTCAGGCCTTAAAAATACCAAGATATTCTTAGTCTGTTGAGTGTGAGCAAGTAAACCGGGCTTTTTCACACAAATTTGCCGGACAAAATTTTTTATGTCCCTCTAATGCAACTGCCTTGCATTTGGAAGCAAAAATTTAGAATATTTTCTATTTCACTTCTCAGAACATGCGTCCAGCCTAGTGGAGCTATGATAAAGGTGACAAAGCTCACAAAGTATTCTAATGATTTTATTTATCTGCAGTGGCTAACCTAGTCATGTGCCTTTTTGCCATCATACATCACTGGGCAGTAGTGGACATATATGGGCATATGATTCACACACTGCACACCTGTCGCTCTGATCTTTATGACCCTGTGCCCTAACACAAGGCTTAATCAATGTCTTAATATGACTGCGAAATCAACATCTATCCATGTGATACTTGTGATTAATATTAGTTTTCTGTATTTCTGTTGTTTTGTGCTAACAACTACTCCTATGTTTTATATTACAAGTTGTTTGACTTTTTAAAGTTAATTTTTTCTAATTTGACAAAATTTAAATAAAAATATATTAACATCTATAATATTAAATAGCACTATTAAGATATATTTTACTTAAATAAACTATTTGATGTTATAATTATCATTACATTTTTCTATAAAATCGACCAAAGAAATAAGTTTGACTCATAAAAATCAAATGAGTTTAATTAATATATAACGGAGGATTAACAATTCAAAATGGAGGGTCCAAAACTCATCGTTACCCTGCATCACATCTGAGTCAGCCATGTGATTTTTCAACCTGCTCGTCGTCGGCGACGTTTCTGAAACTTCGTAGAGGAAATGTCCCGTGTGGTCGTGTTCATAGCAGCATGGAACTCGTTGGCTGCATGACCTGAAGTTTCTGAAAATTATCATACGTAGGATCACATGTGCCTTGTTCATCGTCAGCGAATCAGCAATCGCAATACATTAAGGCAGATTGCACGGTGGTTTATACTGAATTGCAGGAGAGACTATCTGAACATTATTTTTTTCATTGGTTTATGGCTGAAATGCTGGATATTCTCCGGCGACCGGCATTCAAGCTACTTAATACTTATTGACTTTTTTGTGCTGCCGACTAGACCTTGATCATATCCATGGGAGATATCAGATCCTAACACTTCTTTCTTATTAGGAGATTGGAGAGTATTGGCATATTCCTATTATAAATCCTATGTTTTTTTGGGCAAACTTCTCTAGTTTTAATCAAATTTAAAGAAAAATATATTAACATCTATAATATCTAATAAATATCGTATTAAAACATATTTTATAGCTGATTTAATGAAATTATTTTGATATTTTAGTTGTTGATATATTTTTATATAAAATTAATCAAAATTTGACTTGCAAAAAAGTCGAAATAACAGAGGTAGAGGTGGTATATTTTATATTTCACAATCTGTGATTGACCTGTTTGCTCTATATACGGTAAATATGCCAGTTGCAATTTGCAACCTAGTCAGATATGTGACAGGACAAGAACAAGATCTTGTCGCTGTTAGTGTTTATCTCAAATAAAATTCGCTTCAACTTTTCTTTGAAAAAACCGGAACCAAGGTCCACCAAGGAGCAAAGCTATGCCTATATATAGTACAACCTGCCCTGGATGACTCAAAGTCTGAAAAACATTAATTACAGTCCTTGCGTTGCTGCTGCCCAGTGCCCACCATCAGTATTGTGTTTGCTCACCTCGGAAGATAAAAGTAAATCTTTCAGATGTTTGATTGTTTATGCTTGTTCAATCTCCCATGATTTGGTTTCTTGGATTTGTACTGATCCCGTTAGGCTTCTTGATCCGTTTTCAGGTGCGGCTCTGAAGGGGAATTTCAACAAAC
Organism: Zizania latifolia; assembly: GCA_000418225.1. Lineage (NCBI taxonomy): Eukaryota > Viridiplantae > Streptophyta > Magnoliopsida > Poales > Poaceae > Zizania > Zizania latifolia. The sequence goes on along the minus strand of KE372791.1, from coordinate 190,313 downwards.
AGGATGAATGCGTTGGCAGCAACAAGCAGGAACTTCAAGCAGGCTGCCAAGTTGCTGGGTCTGGACTCCAAGCTGGAAAAGAGCTTGTTAATCCCATTCAGGGAGATCAAGGTGATGATGCTAGTGCAGTCTGATAACCTGCGTTCTTTAGTTTCACTTACTCAAGTGGTTTCCTGATGAACATGAGAAAGAAACGTTGAAAATACTAGCTTTTGTTTTTGCGAGTGAGGGAAAAAAAATACTTACTTGGTGTGACGAGGTTCAATGATTTACAGGTTTCTGCTGAGTCCTGGTTTCGAGTGACAACAAGTTTGTGGTTGATTGCAGGTTGAATGCACAATTCCAAAAGATGATGGAACTTTAGCATCTTATGTTGGGTTTAGGGTCCAACATGACAATGCTAGGGGACCCATGAAGGGTGGAATCAGATACCACCATGAGGTGAGAATTTGTGTTGATTGGTTGGTGTGTTCTTCATAATGCAAGCAGTCAGCATTGATTCTAGCTACGCTTTCTCCAGACTTGAAATGGTCCTTCAGCATAAATTCTGGTTTCTTTTAGGATTTTGTGGTACACAGGATTGCTTATCAGATATTTCAAACGAATAACTGTTCAAAAAGTGTTTGCACTGTCTACTTAAAGCAAGTCAGAAAAGAATTATGAACCAGGATTATCATGGATAATTGGCTGCTTTTATGGACCATTGACTGCGTGCGGGTCATGTACAGTTTTGTCTTGTTTAAGACTATTTGAAAAACACTTTCAAAAACAGATTGGGTGTGGTTGTAGAAATTACTTGCAGTGACAAGCCTGCCATATTATTCAGGTTGATCCTGATGAGGTCAATGCCTTGGCACAACTAATGACATGGAAAACAGCCGTGGCTAATATTCCATATGGAGGAGCTAAAGGTGGAATAGGATGCAGCCCTGGAGAACTCAGCATCTCCGAGCTCGAGAGACTTACCCGAGTTTTCACCCAGAAAATCCATGACTTAATTGGCATTCATACTGATGTTCCAGCTCCAGACATGGGAACTAACTCTCAGGTTATTTTCCTTTGTATATCCTTTGATGTGAGACCTTGCTGAGAATTAGTCATATGCGTATGTTTATTCTGATGTGGCTTGTTTTTTTATTGTGCGGTGTAGACAATGGCTTGGATACTTGATGAGTATTCAAAGTTCCACGGTTATTCACCTGCTGTGGTGACCGGAAAACCTGTTGTAAGTATCTACCCAACAATCTTTATCATGTGATGAGAATGATGTTTCCATAAAAATGCATGATATCATGTGGGGATTTCATGATAAAAATCACCAAGTGCTGTCCTTTTGATAGGCTGCAGCACTAATATTATGCTTAGTGTACAGAATAGTTATTCGGATGGAAGTTCTAGTATTTGATTCTCCAGGAAAAATGTTTTATCATTATCTCGCACTTGTGATTTGTTCGTGAATTTTATGCTTAACACAGGATCTTGGAGGGTCACTGGGAAGAGATGCAGCTACTGGAAGAGGAGTTCTGTTTGCTACTGAAGCCTTGCTTGCAGAGCATGGCAAGAGTATTGCTGGCCATCGTTTTGTAATACAGGTAAAAAATGTGTTTGGTAACTGAGTTTGTAGTTTTAAAATTTCATTAAGGAGATAAAAAGGGGTACAAAGATGAAATGGCTATCATCAAAGGTGATAAGCCCTCTCAGCTAGCAGCCAGCTAAATGAACTAGCTAGCACAACCCAACCAACTACTTCAATTAGCAACACATCAGGTAGCTAGCAGGACATCAAGTGATATCCTCCGCATTGTCGGTTACATTGAAGAAGCCTGCTGATTTCCATGTCCATGATCTCTTTCTTGTATTCGTTGGGCCACTGCTGTTACAGGATCTGATTCTGACTGGGAAATCCTGGCATTGCGTTCCTCCCAAACCATTCAGTGCACAAGGATGACTAGGGAATCGAAGGCTTTTCGTGGCTATCCAAACAATTTCATCATGTTGAGCGGGGTGCAGTTGCACTTGTTGCAGCAGGTACCAAAGTGCAGAATGGGTCATCATGGCTCACACGAATTTACACGATATAAAGCAAGGAGTACTCAAATCAAAAGAATTTCTGGAAAAGAGCTATGCGGACTCAGTAAATTTTCAACCTCACCATTACAACAGGAAATTTATAATTAAGGCTTAGCGTTGTCTCTTCTTTTATGTTTATTTCCGTGGGTCTTACAAATTAGGGAAGGTGAACATTTTGCCTTGAAAGGCTGTCTGTCTGTCACAGATGACCAATTAGTGACATGATTGGCTTTTCAGGGATTTGGTAATGTTGGTTCTTGGGCTGCTCAGCTGATCGCAGAAGCTGGTGGCAAGGTGATTGCTATCAGTGATGTTACTGGAGCTGTCAAGAACAACAATGGGCTTGACATTCCCAAGCTAATGAAGCACTCAGAAGAGAACCGTGGGATAAAGGGCTTCGACGGAGGAGATGCAATTGATCCACGCTCATTGCTCACTGAAGAATGCGACGTCCTCATCCCGGCAGCACTGGGTGGAGTGATAAACAAGTACTCTTCTTCTTCTTCCTCACTGCAGCTTGTTTCATCCCTACAGTAGCACTCAATCTCATTTCTGTTCACTGTTATGTTCTTATTTCTGCACTTGCAAACGGTGATTAATCTTCACCATGGTTTTCTAGGGACAATGCAAATGACATAAAAGCAAAATACATCATTGAGGCTGCAAACCACCCCACAGACCCTGAGGCAGATGAGGCAAGCCACATCTCACAGCATCTGGCACATTGACACTTCGACAGTGACAAAATGTTCCATTGTTTGAAACGCTCTCTCTTTCTCTCTCTCTCTCTGCATTCCTTCTGCAGATCCTGTCCAAGAAAGGCGTCCTCATTCTGCCGGACATCCTCGCGAACTCCGGCGGCGTCACGGTGAGCTACTTCGAGTGGGTTCAGGTAAGTCACTTCTCCACCCTCAGCTGCTGCACAATCTCTTTGTGCTTTGTTCAGAACAATGCAAGTGTGTAACTGTAAGACATCCAGATTAAGCAAGAGACTGATGCATGCTGCTGCTGCTGCTGCTGCTATTCTTGTGGTTTCTTCAGAACATCCAAGGGTTCATGTGGGATGAAGAGAAGGTGAACTCCGAGCTGAGGACGTACATGACGCGCGGGTTCAGAGACGTGAAGGAGATGTGCAGGAGCCACCACTGCGACCTCCGCATGGGCGCCTTCACCCTCGGCGTCAACCGCGTCGCTCGCGCCACCGTCCTCAGAGGATGGGAAGCATGATCTCATCGGCCATCTGATAATCTCCCTGCTGTACTTGCTCTCCTGAACTTGTTTTGTTTTCACTCCTTTTGGTGATCCATCGATCGAGATTGGAGAAGATAGATTCAATAACCAACCCCAGATGAGTGTGTTTCGCTTAGAGATTTGTTGGGGAAGAATGAAACAGTAGTATCTGCTGGGTGCTGAATTTACCATCTTGAAGACTGGCACGGCACCCTTTTCATGTATTCACTACTGATGTTCTTGCTGGTTTGCAAGAAGCAATTTGATTTGGTTTCTTGGCAAATTTTCATTGTGATCATACATTCATCAGGTGAAATCTTTAGATAGTTACGTGCAACTTGTGAAATTTTTATTTTGATCATACATTCACAAGATGCAATTATGCAAGTAGTCACGGCATCATGGCGAGACTGGTGAGACATGGCTCACTCGACGAGAGAGCCAGTGGAGATGAAGCTGTAGATGGCCATGTCCCTGAGGCGGCGCTTGACAGGGTTCGCAGTGCCGTTCGGCTACCGCGCGATAGCCAACGTCCGCTGGCGAGCGGCAGGCCGGATTCATTTGAATTTTAAATTTTAAATTGAAAAAAAGGAAAAAAAATAAAAAAATTCCTAAAATAGTAGATGAATTAATATGATTTATGGTGAAATTAGTTTTTAAAACCATTTTATGAGCCGAGCAACATGAACAAAAATACAAAATACAAAATAATTTATTTTTCAATCTTATTCACTCGTTATTGTTTGATTTTTTGAATGCAGGGCTCTTGCATTAATGCCATATGTTTGATCAAATAAAATTTCATATTTCACGAGTGTTGCCTATTGATTCACAAGCACTCACGTTGTTGAGTCACAATACTTGTTCTGTTGATTCACATGCACGTATGATTATTTGCTTTTGATATGTTGATTCACATGTACTCATTTTGTTGAGTCACAAAACTTGTTGGTAAGTTATTCACATGCACGTAGGATTATTTACTCCTAGTATGTTGATTCATATGTACTTATTTTGTTGAGTCATGAGACTTGTTGGTAAGTTATTCACATGCATGCAGGATTGTGAGTCATTTCTTCTTCTCAAATGAGTGATATATAAGTGGTGCTAGGGAAGCAGGGAAAATCACTTCACATTTAAGCAATTAGCGTGCTACCGAGCAAAGGAAGTGAAATGTCATTGATTAGTAGCTATCTACTCCCACACGTTATAGCTCAGCTACCGCTTAGTATACATATTTGTCAATGGTTTATTTAAATGTCTAAAGTAAATAGAGTATATATTTATCTGTATTTTATGTAATTGTCTAGAGCAAACATAGTGTATATTTGTCACTATTTTATATAATTGTAATATGAATTCGTTGCATATTTGTAGGCAACGAGTTTTGACATCGTGGCATGTAAGCAAAGATGCCTGATGATGCTGTTTGGGAGCATGGCACATGTATGTATCCAGGGTGGAGGTGTAAATATTGTCATACGGCGAAGAAAGGTGGAGGTGCCACACGGTTGAAGCAACACTTAGTGGGATGAGGTACACAGGTAACACATTGCAATAATGTACCACCCGATGTGCGTGACTTTTTTCATCGTGAGTTGGATAGGATTATTACAAGGACATCGACAAGAAGAGATGAGAGATTGAGGAGAGAAGAGGCTGCTACAGAAGATCGATATTGTTGAAGAGATATTAACCTTCAAGATCTCACAAGTGGTGCAGATGAGGAGGAGCAGAAGGAAGCTGCTATGGCAGCATCTAGAATGGAGGCTGATCATAGAAGACAGGTAGAGGAGCGGGGTGGCATATACGAGCATATTGGTGGCAGTGGTCCAGGGGCATTGGCTCGAAGAAGCTTTTCTGGTGGTGCAGCAAACCTTCTATGGAAGGTTGTGCCAGCAACTTCATTTAGAGAGCAGCCATCTGTGTGTGACTATAATCAATGTACAACAATTTCCCTTTAATTTCAATTCCTATTGTTTTAAATCGTGCCACGTGGGCAAAATGGGAAAGATCTCCTTTGGTTGCATCGCCTCCCTCGCTGTATCGCTCACCTACCTGCTATTGCACCATTGTCACCATACGCACGCTGTTGGGGATATGACCCCTGGTGCCTCATAGTTGGGCTTATCAGACCGAACCAAGGGCAGGCTAAGACCAACATTGATCGTCCGGTATGGCCTATAAATAGGGGTTTGATTTTGATAAGAAAAGATGAGTCCTTATCAGGTAGTTAAGCTTCGGATATGTTATCTAGAGGTTTATTTATACTAGAATCCTTGTAATTAGCGATTTAGTACCTAAATTTGGTAGGGAATCCAAGTCCTACTCGAGATAGAGTCTGGGGATTGTTAGGCTTACCCCCTGAGTTTGGCTTCTTGAACCAAATAATAACCGACCTCGGGACTTAGCTCACAGCGAATGACTTCTGGGACTTCTGTGAAGAAAGGCTGATCGAGGTCAAATATGCGTCAGTCGCTCACCCCCAGGCCAACAGACAGTGCAAACACGCCAATGGGATGATCTTACAAGGACTAAAGGCCCGGATCTTTGACCCTCTACAGAAATACACCGATAGATGGCTCCAAGAACTACCTGCAGTACTCTGGGGGCTCCGCACGCAGCCGAACCGAGGCAGAGGGCAGACACCCTTCTTCCTGGTCTATGGCTCCGAAGCGATCTTGCCAAGCGATATGTTACACAACTCCCCCCGAGTCCAATACTATGACGAAGGAACCGTGGAACAAATAAGAGCTGAAGACATAGACTTCATTGAAGAAGCTCGGATAGCAGCCATGGTACAGTCGGACCAATATCAACAAACTCTTCGGCGGTACCATAACCGCAATGTGCAAAGAAGAAGCTTCAAAGTAGGTGACTTGGTGCTTCGTCGAGTACAATCATCAATCGGGATGCACAAGTTTTCCCCCTAGGAAGGCCCTTTCATTGTCTCTGAGATAACAAGACCAGGAGCGTATAGACTGATGCGAGAAGATGGGCAAGCAATACCGAACTCCTAGAATATCGAACACATTCGTCGATTTTATGCTTAACAAAATCTCGCTACTAATCTTCTTCGACCATTCCTGTCAAGGCACTCGTCGACCTCGGGAAGACGCTTTCTTCGTTGACACTATCGACTACTTCCCCTCGAACATGCATCCGGGTCAGGAAGGGGTCAGCCCTCAGGCTGTACACCCACAGTAGAGCATTTATCTCATCGACCTCACCGACTACTTCCTCCTTAGGCATGCAACTAGGCCAGAAAGGGGTCAGCCTTCGAGCTGTACACGCACAGTCGAGCGCTAATCTCACCGACCTGTGCCTATTATATCCTCCTCCGTGTTGGGCGCAAAATAGCCACTGTGCATGCAACCGGTTCAAGGAGAGAGTCGACTCTTTAGTAGTACACCCGCAATCGTGTACCTTGAAGAACTCGTCGACCCATACCGGTTACATCCCCCTCCGTGTTGGGCGCCTGATGGCCGCCATGCATGCAACCGGACTTAGGAGAGGGTTGACTCCTTAGTCATACATCCACAACTGTGCATCTTTAAAGAAATCGCCAATCATTGTAGACTACATCCCCTCCGAGTTGGGCAGCATATAGTCACCATATACACAACCGGACCCGGGAGAGGATCGGCCACTTAGCCGCACACCCGTAGTCTCGCATCTTCATCGACTCAGCCGATAAAGCACCACCGTGTGGGTGATAAGCAAGCACATGATAAATGGTACACAATGAATAACACAAATTCAAAAATTCCTTTATTTCTCGAGGACTAATATTTTACAGGGGTTAAAAGCACTTCAAAGAAGGGGACATAACCTCCTTCAATCAAAAGAAGAAGAAAAATGCCCTGATGGACAGAGACAGCATTCTGCGAAGCAAACGTAATGGTTATGGGAACCGAGGCCCTCACAGCAACTTCGCATGCTGCAGTGTCAACCCATCACGACCGCCACAAGCGCCAAGGATCTCGGGTGCTGCTACTACAGAAGTAGCAACTCCGTGCCATCTCTGCCTCGACAGAAGGAGATAGTCACCGACCATGAGAGACCAGCCCAAAGGGAGAACAGTATTTGACCCGTCCTTACCGGTAGGGTCAGCAGCAATCCTAGAGTGCCTGCACCAGTGGACGTCTCCAGCTCTTCCCACAAGGTCGAGCCTCTACCTTGGCATCCGGACATCAAGACAGGTGGCACAAGAGCACCAAATGGTAGCATGTTAGTAGAAAGATCTATGCCACCAAAAGGTCTTAAGAAGGACATAACATCCTGCTCCGACGATGAATCCAAGAGTCATACACTACACGAGTAGAGATAAAACAAACTCACACAAGGATCAACACACCAGACGAACCCGACGGTTTGAGATCAGAGCAGCTAGTTCAGAGGTCAAGGCAGCACGTCATGGATCCATGGAGCAGCAAGCTGTTGGGTTATGGGGAGGCTACGCTAGTGCTTAATTTCAAAAAATTTACCCCGTTAGCTCAAGAACCATGGGTATAATGGGATCATGGATCGTTGCCTTGAGCCTCGAGATGGGCTTGGGCAGCGAAAGTAGAGTCGATGAAGAGCGTCCTCGAGCTGCTCCTCCCAGCTCCGTTCATTCGTCGGTGATCCGACGATGAAGGCGATGCGGTCCTACGTTCCGACGATCTCCACGGGAAGTAGACGAGCACCACTATTGGAGTAGTGCCTCCACGGTATCCACACGTCCGGGGACAGGATCACCTCGCGCCGGCGAGCTAGCACCACTCGCGAGATCCGGGGAGATCGATCACAACACTTGCAATCGAGGAGAGAAGAGAGGTGGCGGCTAGGGTTCTCAACCAGGAGCAACAACAGCCTTTTCGTGCTAGCCCATCCTCTCTTTGTATAGTGCCTTATCACGGGCCTTTAATCTAATTAAAGCCCAACAGATCTAATCTGTTCGCCTGGACCGAAACTTCTGGTTCTAACCGGAACTTCCAAAAATAACCTTCTGTATCGAATTTATTTCGACCCTGAACTTCCGGTCTAACTGAAACTTCTGGTTCGTCCAGGTAGGCCGGGAACTTCTGGTCCAACCGAAACTTCTGGCTTCTCCAGAAAAACAAAACTAGAGCTGGCCTGAAACTTCCGGTCCAACCAAAACTTCCGGATGCTCCAGAACTAGGAACTTCTGGCCCTCAGCCAGAACTTCCGGTTCCCCCAGAATTCTCTTGGACACAATTCCATCAATCTCCCACTTACACAAGAGCCAATTCTTGCAAGCTTTAAAATCCAATCGCCTTAAGCGTGCGACCCGATAGGTTCTTATGCAAACGGCCGCTACCCGGAAACCCTTTTCGAATCGCCGATCAATAGCGGTACCTAGCAGCACATATTGACCCCTGAAAGCATATAAAGTCAAAATCATACTTTCTGAACCTTGATATACTCACGCACCAATCCTTTTACCACACGACATCAGTCAAGCTCAAGGCGAGATTCGTGCCACCCTTGTTGATAGCTCGACACTTCACTCGATCAAGTAGTTGATTTAATCATGATCAACTCTTTGATCATGGTGGTATGGCCATGCACTTTCCAATCCGACTACCTCGAGGGACCCAAAGACGTCTCTTCCGTTATTTAGGAGGGGTAAATTCCATCTTGACTGCTCACATCCCACGGTATGTTTCGTGACACACCCGAAAGCAACCTTTATAACAACCCTGTTACGGAATAGCGTTTGGAAGCCCCTAAGTGTGCTACTACACATTCTGGAATCAATGATGATCTCAGGTCCAAGGATTCTGCAGGTACACCATTTGAGATAAAAACTGATGGCACTTTAAAATAACAATCCCAGCAGTATCTCAAAGTGGGTCTATCCAACTCCATGTTCACTAACATGAGTTCACATCACTGATTTGACATCTCTATGTCTATGATCTGTGAAACATGATTATCAATCAGACAGATGTGCTAATCTATTAATCATTACTGTCCCACATGACGATATGAGATTTGGGATCGTTTAGAATAACATCATAACACAGAGAGTTTCACAAACAAGTCACACACTTGTTGATCAATGTAAAAGATATTTATTTAAGGAACAAGATAACCAATTATCCAAATGTACACTAGCATAGACAAGACATTTTCTCTCATATAAACTGGACTCACTCACGCAAGTATCTAATACCCATAGAGCTCAAGTGCGCCTCATGCTTGGGCTGTGAGAGAGGCTTCGTCAATGGATCTACAATGTTTAAATCCGTGTGCACCTTGCATATCTTCACATCACCTCTATCTATAATCTCACGGATCAGGTGATAGCGCCGCAGTATATGCTTGGACTTCTGGTGTGACCTAGGCTCCTTGGCTTACGCAATGGCACCACTAGTATCACAATAGAGGTCCACTGGACTGGACGCACTAGGGACAACACCCAGCTCAGAAATAAACTTTCTAATTCAAACTGCCTCCTTCGCATCTTTCGAAGCTGCAATATACTCAGCCTCAGTTGTTGAATCTGCAACCGTTTTTTGCTTGGAATTCTTCCAACTCACTGCGTCTCCATTGAGGCAAAACACAAATCTAGACTGCGATCGCGAATCGTCCTTATCGATTTGGAAGCTAGTATCGGTGTAACCACTTTCTAGCGGTTCTCGAACCTCTTCGAGCTGCACCGTGCTCCCACTAACCCCTTTTGAGAGAAACTCTTTCTCTAGAAAGACACCATTCCGGGCGACAAACACTTTGCCTTCTTCCTGGTTATAAAAGTAATATCCTTTGGTTTCCCTAGGATACCCCACAAAGAAGCATTTATCAGATTTAGGAGTGAGCTTATCAGACGTCAAACGCTTTACATAGGCCTCATAACCCCAGATCTTTAGAAAAGATAACCCGGGACGCTTCCCAGTCCATATCTCATATGGTGTCCTCTCTACAGATTTAGATGGAACTCTGTTCAACGTGAAAGCAGCAGTTTCTAAAGTGAATCCCCAGAAAGATAATGAAAGATCAGTTTGACTCATCATCGATCGGACCATGTCCAACAAAGTTCAGTTCCTCTGCTCGGACACCCCATTCCACTGAGACGTACCAGGTGGAGTCAGCTGTGGAACAATTCTACACTACTTCAGATGATCATTAAACTCATGGCTCAAATATTTACCTCCACGATCCGATCGTAGAAATTTGATTGTCTTGCCAGTATGATTTTGTACCTTATTCTGGAACTCCTTGAACTTTTCAAAGGATTCTGACTTATGCCTCATTAAGTAGATTTAACAATATCTACTAAAGTCATCGGTAAAAGTTATGAAGTATTGAAATCCACCTCTGGCTATAGAACTCATTGGTCCATATACATCAGTATGTATGATGGCCAACCGTTCATTTGCCCTCTCACTTTGACCAGTGAAAGGCGTCTTAGTCATCTTGCCAAGTCAACAAGACTCACATGTGTCAAACGATTCAAAATTAAATGACTCCAAAAGCCCATCTCTATGGAGCTTCTGCATGCGTTTCTCATTTATATGACCCAAACGATAATGCCAGACATAGGTGGGATTCAAATAATTGAGTCGAGGTTTCTTTGTATTAATGTTATAGACATGTGTATCCTCAAGATTCAGAATATATAAGCCATTCAACAATGGACAAACATCATAGAGCATACTATTCGAAAATATCGAACAACACTTGTTCTTTATTACGAATTCAAAACCGTCTTTTGACGGAGAGATAATGTTTCTGCCCAAGGCAGGAATAAAATAACAATTATTTAACTCCAAAACTAATCCTGAGGGTAGCGACAAAGAATAGACGCTGACGGCCAACACATCAACTTTTGCACCATTGCCGACGTGAACATCCAATTCGTCTCTTGCGCACTTCCTAATCCTTTTTAGCCCCTGCAATGATTTGCAAGTGTGAATCATTGATTTGATATCAAATACCCATGAATCACTTGGACGAGTAGCAAGATAAATTTCAATAACATTTATACCTGAAGCGAAAGTCACACTTTCCTTCTTTTTCTTTTGTTCTTCTAGGTACAACTTGCAATTCCTCTGCCAATGGCCAGGCTTATGGCAGTGGTGGCAAGTGTCAGAGTTAGCAGGGCCCGACTTAGACTTTCCAGCCGAATTAGACTTAGAGCTCGAGATCGCATCTGGAGCTTTAGCATTTCCCTTGCGCTTTCTCTTCTTATTTTCCTTTTGAACCATCATCACATGACTAGGATTTTTCTTAAGGCTTTCCTCGGCTGTCTTGAGCATCCCATGCAATTCAGCTAAGGTTTTCTTCATGCCATTCATATAAAAATTCATGATAAATGGCTCGAAGCTCGTAGGGAGCGACTAAAGAATCACATCTGTGGCTAAATCGTTATCAAGTTTAGATCTGAGTTTTTCTAGGTTCTCAATGTAACCAATCATCTTGATCACATGAGGACTCACTGGACTGCCTTCCACCAACCTACACACAAACAAGGACTTTGAGACATTATACCTCTCAGTCCGTGCTTGGTTCTCAAACATGTCCTTCAGCCCCACGATCATATCGTAGGTATCCCTATCCTTATATTGATTCTGAAGCTCAGAAGACATGTAGGCAAGCATGAGACAGCTGACATCAACTGAATCACTAGCGTGCTTCTCATAAGCCTGCCTTTCAGTAATTGGTGTATCATCCGTTGGTTTATCAGGGTGGGGTTCCTCTAGAACATAATCCTTTTTCTCCTGCTTGAGAATAATTCTCAAGTTTTTGTACCAGTCAATAAAATTTGTTTCAAACAATTTCTCCCTCTCAAGGATGGATCACAAATTAAAAACAGAAGTGTTCTTTACAGTAGGTGCCATGATCTACAACAACAATACAAGGTTCAGCACTATGCTATGTTAATCTTCTATCAAATAAAAGATGTGCCATAATATGTAAAATGATCGCTTTCCCTCTAACGACACATTATGGGACAAGATCCATATTTATCTAACTCCTAGTGAGTTTTGGCATCACTGCTAGAAGATTAGTGATATAGGTAAGCAACACTTGCTAATCACATCATATGTGACTCTTGACTCTTGTTCGTTGGGGTAGCATCCAATGCCGGAGTCCTAACTCCATGCCCCAAAGCCCAAAATCGTTTTGATAGCTTTGTTAAGCAAACTAATACTATACATGTGGTGTCCGACATCCACCCTAACTGGTCAAGATAAAAGACGGCACTTTGCTTGGGCAGACCCACCATCGATAATCGAGAACCTTGGTAGGTGCAGCTATTGGAAAGAGCATCAATACTTAATTTTCTGAGGGAAACTATTTTAACATGGTAACGATGCCTACTGCATACGGAACATGAAAGAATAGTATGACAGGAACATAAATAAAAATCATAGGAAATCATATTAACTGTGACATAGTATGCCCTTTTCACATGGTGATCTCCATCTCCATGGTTCCTGTCCTTCAGGTCATCATGCTTCAGGCCTCCATGAACTTGTATCAGTCTATTACAGCTAATAGCACTATACTAATTACATGAGCAGAAGCATCACATGTCGACGCGCATGTCGTAGAATATTTGAACAGCCTTGGGCTGTAATCAACCATGACGCATAGGCTATGTTATTACAAGCTTGTATCTCATACATTTGCAAGGCCATACCAGTCATAATATTCCCTGCAAAAATAAGTTAAGCGGAATCTATGCGTAACTGAAAAATATACCCAGAACTTCTGGCTCAGAGGTCCGGAACTTTCGGTCGAAGTGCCCGGAACTTCTGACTCAGGGCCGGAACTTCCAAAATCAACCTTCTGACTCAAATTTATTTAGGCCCGGAACTTCCAGGTCATACCCGAAACTTCTGAAAATAACCTTCTGTATGGAATTTATTTCTGTCTAGAACTTTCGGTCCAACCGAAACTTCTAGTCCAACCGGAACTTCCAAAAATAACATTCTGTATCGAAAATTATTTCGACCCAAAACTTCCGGTCCAACCGGAACTTTCGAAAATAATGGGATCCAATCTATTTCCACCACATATCACCATATGCGATCGATCCAGATCGAACACTACACACGTAGGCTCTGATACCACTGTTGGGTTATGGTGAGGCTACGCTAGTGCTTAATTTCAAAAATTTTATCCCGTTAGCCCAGGAACCATGCATGTAATGGGATCATGGATCGTTACCTTGAGCCTCGAGATGCGCTCGGGCAGCGGAAGTAGAGTCGATGAAGCGCGTCCTCGAGCTGCTCCTCCTGGCTCCGTTCGTTCGTCGGTGATCCGGTGATAAAGGCGACGCGATCCTACGATCCGACGATCTCCACGGGAAGAAGACGAGCACCACTATTAGAGTTGTGCCTCCACGGTATCCACATGTCCGAGGACAGGATGACCTCACGCCGACGTGCTAGCACCACTCGCGAGATCCGAAGAGATCGATCACAACACTTGCAATCGAGGAGAGAAGAGAGATGACGGCTAGGGTTCTCAACCAGGAGCAACATCAGCCTTTTCATGCTAGCCCCTCCTCTCTTTACATAGTGCCCTGTCACGAGCCTTTAATCTGTATTAAAGCCCAACAGATCTAATCTATTCGCCTGGACTGGAACTTCTGGTTCTAACTGAAGCTTCCAAAAATAACCTTCTGTATCGAATTTATTTCGACCTAGAACTTTCGGTCTAACCGGAACTTCTGGTTCATCCAGGTAGGCCCAGAACTTCTGGTCCAACCGAAATTTCCAGCTCCTCTAGAAAACCGAAACTGGGGCTGGCTCAGAACTTACGGATGCTCCAGAACCCGGAACTTCCGGCCCTCAGCCAGAACTTCCGGTTCCCCCAGAATTCTCTTGGGCACAATTCCATCACAAGCGTCATCAACAATCTCTCCCTTACAGGTGTGAAGAAGAAGAGATCTCAAGACAGAAGAGAAGGAGCCAAGAGGACCTATTGCAAGACTTAGATGGGTGAGGGAGGCATTGGCTTAAATAGAGGCATTCCCACAACTATCAGCACAGTGAACGCTGCTTCGATCATCGCATGCTTTATGACAGAGAAGGCGAAGCGGTTCACGCTTTATTAACTACGCTAGTGCATGCGGTGCATGACTCTATTAGAAGCAGAATGTCTTTTCAGCTTTTTTGCCTGCTAGGCGATGACCACGGACGAGAGAAGAGATTATAAAATAGCCTTTTCTGTCGCAACAGGTGAAGTCCACGATGGTTCAGATCCTTTGTGCTGGTAGGTCCCATACTTAGGGACTCGCACGCCCGAGGAACTTCGCGCTCAGGGGCTTGCCCACCCAAGGACCTCCACGCTCGGGGACTTGCGCGCTCGAGGACTCCCACGCTCAGGGGCTCGCCCAACCCGAGGTATGAGTCCCCGGGACCAAAAATCCCTGAGAACTTGCAAAGCCCAATACGCCTCGACCCCGTGGGCATCTGGATATGCGAGAAGCCTAAACAACAGGATATCAATTTATTCAAAGACTCAAGATCAATTTCTTTTCAGTTCATCACAAGTTCAAGATTTCAAGCACGACCTTTTTCAGCAAGGTCTCAACGAAGACAGGATTATGAAGCAGGATATTCTTGGACCATCGAGCAAAATATTCTATTTAACTCGAGGCTCAGGGGCTACACCGTGTGGGTGCACCAATGCGGTGCACCACACACGAAAGAAGGCGAACAATGGTTTCCATAAGGACATTAAAGTTTGACAAAGATGTTGAAGTTCTAAATCAAAAGAGAGCTCCTCCCACCTTGTTTTTCTTGAAGATTTCTTCAACCAAGCCAAGAAGGGCTCGGGGGCTGCTGTCGGGGATGTGACCCCCGGGTGCCTCACAGTTGGGTTTATCAGACCAAACCAAGGGCAGGCCAAGACCAGCATCGACCGTCTGGTATGGCCCATAAACAGGGATTTGATTCCGATAAGAAAAGAGGAGTCCTTATTAGGTAGTTAAGCTCTGGATATGTTATCTAGTGGTTTATTTGTACCAAAATCCTTATAATTAGGGATTTAGTACCCAAATTTGGTAGGAAATCTAAATCCTACTCGGGATAGAGTCCTGAGACTGTTAGGCTTACCTCCTGAGTATATAAAGGAGGCGAGACCCCCCAGAGACATCTAATACATCGATCATCAACCCATCTAGCTCATCATCAAGCCTTAGCATATTTTTCTTGCTTCCGATGCCCAAGCCTTGATAGCTTGATTGCATCATATTGTAAGATCCTCTATCATAGTAGATACTAAAATACTGGATGTAGGACTATTATCCTCCGGGAGACCTGAACCAATATAAATCTTGGCTCTTGTATTCTTGAGTCGACCATCGGGTTCGAAGGCGCTGCGCTTCCCTTATATAACATCTAATCACCATCTCAGATACCACCTTAGGTGGACTGATCGGTGATTCACCGACACACGCTGATGTGACCATGATACCTATAGATACAGCCATTGCTCACATCATATATCGCGAGGTGAACTCATTTCTTATCACACTTCAATTTGTCTTAATCGAGAATATGACGCTACCTAATAATAGAAATGCATATGTATATTTATTTAGCTGTCATCCATATGTATGGAGGTATATAAGGAAGTTAACCACATCCCTCACAGTGTACGAAGGGATAGAATCCAAGTCATCCTCGTTCTGGAATCCGGTTCGGCCTTTCGAGGTAGTGCTGAATTCAAACGTCCACCAAATTTGTATACATGCTCCGTTTTAGGCCCATGAGTACTTGATGGAAATCTCTCAGAGTCCTCTTTCAAACAGGTCAAGCCCCACCTCTAAATTCTACATGAGTCAGCCGGAATTAGAGAAACAAAATGTTGTGCCACCTATAATAGGCATTTGGACTTGTAACTTCGTCTAGGACCTCAGAGCAAGTGGGGCCTATGTGTTGTGCACCCCAACCAGGTGGAGCACGACCCTTGTCACCCCTTAGTTGTCCTCCCACTTCTATAAACAGCTAGCTACCCTCTTAGGGATTCTTGGGTTTTGTTTAGATTAGATTAAAGTTAGCTGCCGCTACTTTTTTGAGAACACGTGTGTTGGCTAGACCACCTGTTTCTCGTTATAGGACCCCAACCTTGTATATTGTCCTGGCTTGTTCTTCGATTACTTGTAGAAACATATCCTTATGGTTAGGTTGATAGTGCTCTTTCTAGATCACGAACAACTCGCGGAGTTAGTGTATCGATCGCTAAGGCACAATACAAACGTCTCGTACGGTTGTAATCGGGTCATCAGCATCGTCTCCTCCTAATCGAAGTCATCTTAACTCACCGAAAGATCAGGCTAACAAAACACACCACAACCGTGGTGATCATCAGGTGGTATCAGAGCTTTCGTTGCTTGGTGAGTTTTTTCTAGCTACATCCAGAAATTTGCCATACAAAAAAATCACTTTACATAGCCATCTTTGAGCTATTGCATTGTTCTTTTTAGTTTTTTCTTTGTTGAATCTTAGCTTGCATCATTGTGTCATGTGCTGGTCTTAGTCCTAGTTTGGTTCTGGTTTTAGTTTTGCATCCTGGTCAACGTCGTTGTGAAGTTGGCAGCAATCAGCACGTAGGTGTTGCAACGTGTTGCTTTCATATGCGTGTGCAGATAGTTGTAGATTGATTCATGATTTGTGCTTAAAAGGGTGTATTATATTTTTTCTTGGAAGGTTCTGATCGTCCAACATATTAATAGTCGAGTTAGATGCATATTTGATTTGGTTTGGAAAACAGAATCTGAGTAGATTTCAGGACAGTTTTACTAATGTCCTATTTTTTGGCATAACTTTTGCATGCAGACTCGGATTTAGACGTTTAAATACTTGATGGAAAGTTGACGAGGACATCTACAACTTTTCTTTTAGAAACAAATCCCGATTCGGCCTCCTTATATCTCTTTATTGGCTAACAAACTTCGGTTCTGTTTCTAGCCGAGGTGATACCCATATTTTCCTTTCTAGATTTTCTTTTAGTAAGTTTAGTGTCTAGTTGTAACTTTTTCTTATACTTTTTATTCTTGTATTATTAGATTTAAGTCCTAAATGATTTATTAGCTGTTGAAAAAAGGCAAAAAAAGAAAAGGCAGAAGGTGCTAAAAGAAGAGAAAAAGAAAAGCTGCAAAAAAAGAAGAAGAAAAGAGCCAAATTAAAAAAAAAAGAAAAAGAAAATTTATTGAACATTTAGTGCTTGATTTGCCAATCAGAGTTTTGCATTGAGTTGATTGTAGTCCTTGGTGTTGATCAGTTGTGTGCTTAAGCTAGGATTGAGTCTAGGCTAGACCAGCATATTGACTAGTACTTTGAACTATTATTCAACTTTGCATTTTTTGAATTAAACATTTGCTATCATTTACTATATAATTGAGCCATCCCATAGCTCCACAGATCTAACTACAGCTTGTACAAAAAAGTATTTGCTAAGGCATCGATACATCTAATCTCTGTGGTGTTTGTGGTTAAGTCGGTGTACGACACCTCCTGCTTGCATTGGTAA
Organism: Zizania latifolia; assembly: GCA_000418225.1. Taxonomy (NCBI): domain Eukaryota; kingdom Viridiplantae; phylum Streptophyta; class Magnoliopsida; order Poales; family Poaceae; genus Zizania; species Zizania latifolia. The sequence continues at coordinate 172,517 of KE372791.1, read as the reverse complement.
GAACTTGTAAGAGCTTGATACTGGCTTGAGCAAGTGTGATTTTTGTGCCTCCACAACCTTGTAGTTAATAGGAGCGTTGATATTTTTTGTGTATGTTTCTTGTTTACTACTGATCATGGCAGGAATACACAAGGAGATAGGATATAGTGAAACTCAATATCGATATATTCATCGACACATGAGGAGGGATCAACATGATAAATATAAGGTATGTGATGATGTTCTAGCTAGGATCAAATGTACAATACCTTATTTTGAAGTGAAAGTGCATCTTGATGCATCTAGACCCCTAATTTATTTTGGAGTATTAATGACAATAGTAATCAAATGCTACTAATCTTGTTGCTAAGATGAATGCAGAAATCGAAATCCAAAGCGGCATTACAATTCAATCGATTTTGGAGAAAACGCTCCTTAGTACAATTTAGGCTCAAATGGTGCGAAATATTTATCTTTCATATAAAATTGAGTCTTGGTATGCTGTACTATCAAGAGGGATACGTTGAACAATGTTCTAAAACTTGTGCTTAAAAGAAAAATCTTTTTGGAAAGTTTTTGGATTTGTTTTAAGTTGAATTTGGATTTTCTAGCAAAGCCAGATAATCCGGATCAGTCCGGAGTATCCAAAAATTTGATTCTGTTTCGAATTATTTTGCATGTCGGAGTATCCAGATCAAGCCAGATAATCAAAAAACAGTATTCTGTTTGTATTTTCTATGAAGCTCGAAACATCTGGATTTATCCGGATGATCCAAAAATTTTGTTCTGTTGAATTTATTTTTGTGAACCGGAACATCCGGACAATGGTAGGATGATCTAAAAATTGCTCTCTGTTGGATTTTATTCTGTGGCCCAGAACATCCGGTCAATTCTAGATGGTCCAAAAATTTCTTTCTGTTTGAATTTATTTGAGACCCAAAATATCCGGTCAAAGCTGGACTATACGAAACAATCGTTCTGTTTGGAATATCCGGTTCGGTCCGAATCATCCAGATGAACAATGTGTGATTTTTATTTCTAACGGCCAGTTTTGAGAAAGGGGTATAAATATCTCCCCTCTCTCAAAATTAGGGCACATTCTCCAAAACCCTAGCAGCCATACCTTTTTGCACCCTCTCTCTCGCTCTTGTGCTAGATCTTGAGAGGATCATTGGGATTTGAGTTGAGAGTTCCTCACCAAACTTCTTGAGTTCGTCTTGATCCATTCTCTTGGAAGTTTTTGGTGTGGGTGCGTGTATTGGTTTTCGTGAGAAATCTTGAGCACACGGTTTTAGATCGCGCAAAGGTCAACGGATCTATTACTCTTAGAGGTAATCCCTCCTAGACAGCTAGGCGTCGATCCGTGAGAACCCAAAGGATTGTGGGTGACTGGAAAAGTTTGTACAAGGCCTCGCCTCGACTTCAAAGAGGTAACGAGTGAAAACCAAGGCCAACCTCAGTAGGCGCTTGGTGAGGAAGAGGGTTGAAAGAGACTCGACCCTTTGGTGTTTCCTCAACGGAGACATATAATCGTGCGATCCGAACATCCGGTAAAAATTATCCTTGATTCTATCCTTGGTTCAACTTTTGATCCTATGTTGTCTTGTATCAGTTGTTGCCATGTCTGACGGAAGGCGCAAGAAGGCCAAGCATGATTTGAGGATCCTATCTGGTGACGATAGTGACATCGGGAGTTCACCTCCTCGGGACTCTAGTGCCGGGCCATAAGCTTCAAGAGGCCGTTTCAAGCGGCTAGCATCTCGAAGTCGTCGTTTCCCGAACATCGACATCCAAGTTCCCGCTGCCCCTTCTATGAGGCCTCCACCTCAAGGCAAGGGCAAGTAGCCTGCCTCCGGGTCATCCAGTCACAGTGATGACCTTCTTCAGCTAGTCAAGAGGAAAGTCTAAGGGCCTCCTCAGGTTGGCAGGGTCACTCCCAGATCCGAGGTTAACTAGATGAGGTGGACTCTTGAGGCAGGACAAGAGCGAAATCAAGATCCTCGTGGTTATCTCAGAGATGCCTCCGACTATCAATTCCACTCTGGGTTTTAGCAGGACTACTACAAAAGTATCATGCTTCCCAAGCGGCACCCAGTCATGGAGATGCAATGGATCAACTGGACTTCAATGAAGAAAAAGAATAATTCAATGTTCAACCAAGTGATCTGTATCTACCAAGCTAAGAATCTCTATGATCTCATGGAAATGAAGCAGAACTAGTGTGAAGAAGCGATCTGCCAATTTTACTCCACCCTTTTCAAGACCATGGATAACGAAGGGCCGACCTTTCATTGGAGGCTAGAGGGGGTGAGTACGAGGTCACTCTCAGTGACTTCGTTGCTATACTTGGCCTAGATGGCAATGACATCTCTGCGTTTTGTCTGGATCAAGAACCCATGCTAGCAGCTGATATAGTGTCCTATCTATATGAGCTCGGTAACTTCATTGGAGGCAAGACAGAGGGTCTTTCACTAGTTTTCGCAGTGCTTAACAGCCTTTTCAGGAAGACCCTTCTACCGAAGCTTGGGAACTCGTCATCATTGCTGGGCAATACCCGCAACCTTCTATCGATTATGCAGGAGGATCGAGGGGTGTTCAATGTGTCTCACTTCCTCTGGAGCGAGATTTGGACCACCTCCGTCTCTCCGACCAAGAGTTATGTGTACGCCCTGTACATTCAACTAGTGATTGATTGAGTCACCCGCCGGAAGATGATCCATGAGGTAGAGCACCGCAGGTACACTCCTCAAGTGCCGTCTTCTAGAGCTCCACCAGGCTAGTCTGTTGGAGAACGCGGAGGCTAAGCTAGCCAAAAACAAAAAATTTCTACCGTGCACACCAGGAATCTTGCTAAGAGAGGGACCATAGATCATTACCTCTGGCACACAGTGCAGCGGAAGAAGAGCTAGAGTAGTGAGCCAATCCAACTCGAGCGTGTCGATGTGATTGAGAAGCCGATGGACATCCTTGGAAAGCCGATCGATCATCCTCGGGAACTCCCGAGGATTTCTCTCGAGGACTCCTCCTTCAAGCCGATGGCGGTCCTCGAGAAGTAGCCGATGACGCCGTCAATCCGATCAATGGTGTCGATGCCTATGCGAAGCAAGATAGCAACGCCTCTACTGTGGT
>KE372791.1:113306-128444 GCA_000418225.1 Zizania latifolia | reverse complement strand
GACAGTAATGGCAGCAGGACACACACATCCTCACCACCACCACCTTGCTCCTCCTGAATGCTTCTTAGGCTTTTAGCCCCTGCTTCCTTGGTGACTACTAGAGCTGTAGTATGTATGGTGGTGGTGTGCTGTTGAGCAACACTAAAGTGAAAAAATTTCTGCCGACTGAGGTTTCTGATCTGCCTTCTCTGCTTTTGCTGCGGCTTTTATCCCCCCTTCCCCCTCTCTCTAACTCTCATTAATTTTTCTAATCATCCTGTCCTGGCCTTGTGGCTCAAATCCATGCTGCCCTCCAAATGAGTATTGGGATGCGGAGACACAAGGAGACACTAGGTTAATTTTCTATATAAAGTGCAATACATATTTTAGTAGTTTTAGAATAATAAATTTAAAAATAGGTTTTATCAGTATATTGTATTATTATAACCTAAGCTATATGGATTATAATGAGGTAACATAATAAATTGATTATCTATTTGCACTTTATTATAATCTCAAATAGAAACTAAGTCCATAGGAAGAGAAAGTGGCAGCATCTCAGCCAAGGAGCACAAATGGCAAGACGGAGGAGACATCTGCGTCTGTTCCAAACAACAAAATTGTGTACTGTAGTTGCATTCCATCGGTAGTCCATATCAACAATTAGCACGGCATAAATAGCGGTTTTCCGTACATGGCATGATCTTTCATGATATATTATTATTGATTAGTCTGTTTAATACGCCCTTATTCCATATCAAATGATATGGCTCTAGTAAAAAGCAATGCGCACGAACATTTTGGTTCACATTGCCACAAACTTCTCCAGTATGATTGGTTATGTCAGTGACTCTGAGATTTGCTACCAGAAATGAATTTTTCGCACATTTACAAGTCCAACAAGAAAAAATTATATATAAAATTATCAGAAATATATATATGCATATGTATCTACTACATAAAAAGAATGCTTAGTCAACGTCACCACATCAGCTTAGCGCCCTCCCACATTGTCACTAGCACTCTTCGGTCACTCGCTTACGTCGCTCTATCTCTTCGTTACAAAAGTTTTAAATAAGTGTCCGTTGCTCTATCTCTTTGTTACAAAAGTTTTAAATAAGCGTTCACAAATGACAAAATGAAATCATATCATCAGCACAATTGTACTTTCAAAAGGTCCCAACAATGTTAGATGATATATGAATTGGACCTAAAATTGCTCAAAAAACCGGACTTGAAAAACCGAATAGACAAGCAAAGGTCGTAAGCAAAAGAACATAATTGATAGTTAACTGTCTAAATAATTCATGTAAAATTATACGTGACTTGTTTATTACTCACTTTATTCCAATTTATAAGTTATTTGATTTTTTATAAGTTAAACTTCTCAAATTTTAAACAACTTTATAAAAGAATACATCATTAGTTTTTTAAAAAAATACACAATTACATATATTTTTGTTGTGTATTTATTTGATATATATTTTAGATGTAATATTTTTTTTAAATATCGAAGTTAGAGAATATTAACTTTAAAATATGATTAAAATTCCCGGCAAAAGCGCGTAAATCGTAAGTCATGAAAAATGAAAACGCGATGTAACGGGGGACGGGAAGGTTCCGAGCAGAGGAACCGCAAACACCCTGCCTGGCAAGCCGGCCCCACAGTCGGTTCCACGTGTCACAAAACCGTGGGGCCCACCCCGCCTTCCCCGGCCCCGCCTCCTGAGTCCTGCCCACCGTCAGTTAGCCGCGTTTTCCTGGTCACGTGGGGTTCGGAATTCGGGCACTCCATTCCCCCGATGCCTCTCACCACAAAACCAACGAAAATGCTTTATCTTGACAGGTAGAAAATGTAAAAAAATTGGATGTATTTTAATATTGAAAAATATTTCGTCACAAAAATATTTAAAGCAGATGTAACGTTCAGCAATATTATTTACAACACCAAAAAACAACTATATGCAACATCTTATTGTTATGTTTCATACGTAAGAGTAAAATATTTTAAATTACATTTAATTATATTTTATTTTATTGAAAATATTTTTTATCAACTAATGAAATATTATTCACTGAGTGTTAAAATAATATATGATTTAAAAAAACTTAGATGTCTAGACCCTAGTTTGGTAAAAAAACAAAGCCGCCCATCCTCTCTCTTGATGGTTGATTGGTGGGACCCTGTTAAGCGAGACAAGAGTAATGCTAGGAATGGCAATCGACCCGATCTCGTTTCCTCGATAGAAGTCCTCTATTAGTGTCGAGGTTTAATAGAAAAATTTTCCTGTTAGTTATGGCAGGGTGACATGCTTCTTCGTCTCATCATTTTCTCATAAAGTTTCAAATATATAGAATTTTAATTAACTAATATATTTTAATTTAGAGTCTACCATAGTGTTTTTTATTTTGACAAGGAAACAAGCACATAGAAATTTTTTCCTCCGCGAGAAGACGGGATGAAAAAATTTCTCTCAATTTCGAAAATTTAACCATTGAGCAGTGGGTCACTGGTGCGTTATGGATGTACGTGTCCCATACTCCCATGTAGTCTACGGCTGGAACGATGCAAGATCTCCTTGCATGGCACGGTGGGCCCCCAGCTTTGTAGTCTTTTCGCGCCTTGTCCTCACGTTACGCACAACGCACGTACGACGGTGCACCGGTACACACGTACGTACACCCGGAAAACCAGGCGTATATTTGCATGTACGCACGTCGTAGTACGATACAAGGACAGGGTGGATCCAGTACTTCACGCATCTGAAACTAGTGTTTCAATTTTTTGCCTCCGTTTTGTTCAGCGCTAGTACGTTGCGTTAAACCGATCCAATCCGGTCGGACGAAATTTAAATTGGATTCCAAAATTTGTAAAAATAAATAAAAATTAAACTAGGGTTCGTGAAGTTGACCTGCCTGACGGGCACGACCAAGCTCTAAACTAAAGTTTAAAGTTACCTTAGCATAAACATACTACATATTACTCTAAATATTATGAAAAAAATAATGAGATATGGGTTCGAACCCGTATTGTTTAGTTTTTAGGTTACCACCATGATCAACTAGCTATCTTCTATTATATATCTAAGTGATATGTGTGTGTGTATATATAATATTAGGCATTACTAGCAACTAGCCATGACACATTACTCTACCAACTTCGTGAAGTTGAGCTGTTTGGCTGGCTTGACCAAACTCTAAATTAAAGTTTGAAGTTACCTTAGTAGGATACTGCATATTACTCTAAATATTATGAAAAAGTAATGAGATGTATCGTTTAGTTTGTAGGTTACCATCATGATCAGCTAGCTATCTTCTAGTATATATCTAAGTGATACATACAAAATAAATATTTCGGTAATGTGTGTGTGTGTGTGTGTGTGTGTGTGTGTAATATTAGGCATTAGTAGCAACTAGCCATGGCATGGAGATCAGGCATGGATGGGCTGTGGTTTTTGCCCCATCTTTGGGCCGGGAGCATGCATGCATCAAGATTGTCTCCATGTGCCTGTCCATACACAGACGCCGAGAGCATGTCCGGGCGACAGCGATGGAGCCGCGTCGTTTCGACCCAGACCGCTGCCTCGCCCACGAACGGCATCGCCGCCGGCTTCGTGGGCGCTCGCCGTCTCGGCGAGATCATTTGTGTTCGCTTCTTTGCGAACCCTATCTAACCCTACTTAAATTAGCAGCAGTAGTGATTCCCAAAGCGACTAGTGTATACATATCTGAGTTTATTAGCCTTGACCGCTCCATGACTGAGGGAGCTGACCTGGCCTAGCTTGGATGAAAAATCCATATGCTTTCTAAGCTAAGAGCAATACTCTAACTAATATAGTTTTTATAACATTAAATAGTATATAATATAAGATAAAAGATAATATGATAATGTATTAAATGAGAAAAGATGTAGAAACTAGATGTTACATGAGACCTAGTATCTATATATCTTCTAAAACATAACGAGAGAGAAGTTATATTAAATTAGTAATGTTTATTGAGATATAAAAATTATGTGTGTAGTATTGAGACTGCCATGAACAGTTATTCACTCCGTCCCATAAAGATTTATTTTTAACCATTCTTAATTCTCAATTCTAATTTTAAAGTGCTCTAATTGAGTGATGCCATTTGATTAGTTAGAGCTTATTAATGGCACGTACATCGACCAAAAGAAACAAACTACTGTAGAAGTAAAAATCAAATCTTTGTTTGACAGAATAAGTACCTTTTGCAGTTCTTCGATGCAAATGGTTGCAGGGCCCAATCAACGGTCCCCATTGGTCCACGTGGCGTTGGTACCCTGCTAACCCTTCAGCGAGCAAGATCATGCCACTAGTCGGATAAGAATGTTTGCAAAACTTGCAAACTAGGTCGGTAGAGAAGGAAAATATTTAGCCAGGCGTGCCTAGTTTTAGATGATTTTTTTCTGTCAGATTAACAGTGTTAATGGCGCAGTGAGACGTATGGATGTTGTTAGGCAGAGCCCTTTGTTGGTCACAAGGGGTAAAGCTGCAAAACCTGATGATGACGATCGATTACGGTTGCGTTGGACAGTAATCACATGCGCCTTCGTTTCGTTCCAATCATCACCACGGCTTTTGGGAAAGGAACCCATCATGCGTGCATGCCAAATCCCAGATTCACCTCTCGAATTTGCCGCTTTCTTTGCTTTATTCTTCGCAGCTGGGCGACCGTGCATGCACACCGTAATGTCACACTCACACATCTCACCGGCCGGCGGCCGGCGGCCGGCTGCAGGGGGTGAGCGGGAGTCCGCGGCCCTCAAACCCTAGGACACCTCTATGTACGTAATTATAAGGCATAACAAAAAAAAGTTAAAGACATTGAGCTATATGTTATCATGTAATGTAATAGTCTATAGATTAGATAGACTCTTTACCTAACAACAGTTGATATATCTTCAGTTATGGCTGATTAAGCTTAATCTAACATGTTCCTTTATATTTAAAGAACCCATTTTTAGTTTCGCCCTGTCCAGTCCTCAGAAATGTTAGGGCAGCTCTGCTGACATGCACATGCAGCACAATGGATATGAATATGTGTGTGAACAATCTGATCAGATCTCAGAATATATGACCTTAGCATTAGCAGCTTAGCTTATGGACAGAGGTCCAAATCTGATCTGATACAACAATGCCCATGAATTTTTTACAGTTAGAATATGAGACTGCGAGAGGCCGGCGTCAGCCATTTTTCTGCATTCAGATCCCCGACAAGGGAGGTTTGATGGGCACGCAGTTGTTCACCGCATGCTAACTAGAAATGGCTTTCACCTGGGAGCCTGGATATGTAGAGCTGTCAACACACGGTCCGACCATAGCAGATTGAAGCGAGGTATAGGTTTTTCGACCATTTTTCCTGCAAGGTTAGTTTGACGCATACCACAATGAGCTTGGTTAAGTTCATGAATCATATGATTGTGTGCACCATTGTGAGATTGTGTACCTTGACATGGTTACTGGGAAAGGAGGAGGTCCGAAGAGTTTCTTGTGTCTCGTCCATTGGCTTCCTCTTTGGTATGCTCAAGATGAGGGCAGCTTGGTCAGGAGTTGCTGCCGTCGCGGTTATTCTGTAGCCCATCTCCCATCGCCGATGGATTCCTTCACTTGGATACAGAAAGTCCAACTCTACAACCTGCATGTTACAAGACAGATACAGTTTCGGACTTACTAACTACGCAGCAGTGATCACCTCAGCCCTCAGGGTCTGAACATTAACCTAACATGGAAGAAAATTCAGAATAGGTACAGATATGTACAGTAAATGTTCTTTTCCTACGTAACTATTTTTTCCTACTTTTTAATTTTGGTTAACAACTGTGCAGAACATTAGTTCCCAAGGCAAACTCAGCAGATTAGTACATGAAGCATTCTACCTGTTGCATGGCTGCATTCAAGCACAAACAAGATGATCATCCTTGCAGCAACATATATTCGAATTTAGGTAGTTTTCACACACAAAACTTAAACTGATGGTTTTGAGATAAGCCTGCAGTTAGTAATCTATTGTAGCCTTGTAGGATATTTTTTATCAGATCAAGCGTGGCAGGTCCAAGCCCTGTAAAGGAGGGAGGGTTCCTTTCCTCTAAAGCCAATAGAAAACCTAGTCACTCAATTGGAGATAAAACTGAAGTTTGGGTTTCAACTTTAGCCTACCCTAACTTGCTTTGGATTGAAAGGCTTTGAAGAAGAAGATCACGGGTGTACACCAACTTTTAGCACAGATGAGGTTATTTGACATATGAGGAACCACTATATCCATTGAAAGCAAAAGGATGCTTCGAATAAGAATGCACATGGGTATGGGTAAATCCAAATATTCTAACCTGATGGGAATAGCCCGCATTCCTCGACATGACAATTCCCCAACGGTTTCCAGCAGTACCCATAGATGTCACATGAAAACCTTCTTTCCACTTTTTGTTAATCCATTTGTAAGGAAAGGATTCACTGACTTTGTATGACTGCTGTGTGTATGGAGTTCCTGTAATAACAAGATATGTCAGATTTAGAAGGATAATAATATCTGATGAAAACGACATCAACAATTCAAAAGTCAACATTGGGAGCCCATACAGCAGTAGAAACACAAAATGGATATGTAAGTGTTCAAGCAAAGGAAAACTGGTAAATTGGTTCATCACCATTTTTATCAGAACTATGATCAATGGCAAACCAATAATAGCAGGTGACATATATTTGTATATTATAAAGACAGATTATGCATGTATGTTGTCATCAATGTAATGAACTTGTCACAGCCTCTAAACCAATCCTGTTTCAACCATGGGTTGATGAGAGCATTAGACAAGATGCATGCTTACAAACTTAAGGTCAACCATCACCATTTTAAAAGGAAATCTTTATATGACTGATCACACCGTGTAATAAAATGAAAATGACTGTTACTTGCTGAGTAGTTGAGCAACCATAATCTTTAAATTTAAATGGAATCATATTAACAGAGTACAAACAAACATAGACAGGCACATCATGATTATTATGCAGGCAATAGCAGTGCTGTGCCATGAAATAAAAAGGAAAGGATCAGCATCACCACAGAATATTTTTAATCTATGAAATGTTACAGTTGAAGTCTTCAAGATTGTATCAATCAGTCTAGTACTCTAGTATGCATAGCATATAACCTTGCTGCACAAGAGGTTCTGTTGAACATTTGTTTCAAAACTGAGTATTTTTTAGTTTTGACAGTTTCATACTCATGGAGGGGGTAATTTCAAGTTTCAAAAAATGGCAACAAGCTAGTAAGATCAGTTACTAGTAGAAAACAGGTATTTTTTACCAACCTTTGGACATAACAATCAATGAGCTTCCATTGGTTGCTCCTGCTATTGCCGTTATGTAATAATTCTTTTCCCACTGCTCCATAATCCAATCCTAATACAAAAAAGACAAGATGGAGTCAGGACTCCGGATTCATAAAAACTGGAGGAAGTGGGAGAGATCACCAGTGCACCTTGTGCAGAAACACTTGTGAAAGCTCATAAACTTGGGAACTAAAGACGGTCCCAGCATCCATGATGAGAGCCCAAAAATTTGCTGAAGAAGCTACACAACTAATGTACAACCCATCTTCATTGCCTTTTTCTATATGCTGATGCAGCCTTGAATCAGCAACATTGTAGTGATACCTGGAATGAAAGAAGCAACGTATTTTGCAAACACGTCAATAATTATCATATATAATTTTTAAAAAGGTAAAAATGTGGAATTGTGGACTAGTAAATGATTAATATTTAATAGATGAGAAAGGTGGACTTGAAATTTTCAAATTCTAGAACAAATCAAAAAGATGAGAGCAATGAAAGCTGAAATATGTAATAAGCACACACACACACACACACACAATGGTACTTCCATCACTAAAACTACCTAGAAGGGTTCAGATAAAGTCATGCATAATATTTTCCAATCACTTCCTTTGCCAGGATATCAGGAACGGTAAAGGCCATGACCAAGATGGTTGACACTGGCTGCATGCAAGAACTATCTACAGTGCCCACATCAATCACCACAGGGCTAGTTACTGAACTCCTGCTTAACTCAGCTATTTGGAGATATATAATGCTTAATAATGTAGAGTTTCAACAATAAAATATATGGGAGGTAACTCAGACAGTTTTCATAATATCATAGAGTGATTGAGATAACTGATAAGGAGCCTTCTGAGCTCCTGATAGCAGGGAAACAGAGCAAACCAGCAAAGTGGCCACTGGGCATGATTGCATTATGTGCTCATTTGGCACTTAAAGGCAATGGAATTGCGAGGGAACAATGATTGGGCAAACAAATTACACAAGATGCATTTAGTAAGGAATTACCTCTGCTTCATGGGTCGTCTAGCATTATATACTGAAATCCATTGAGTTGCTGGGCTCCCCAACCTAACTTTCTTCTTGGGCTGTTCATCTTCTTCAAGATTTACAAGCATTCTTCCACGTTTCTGCCCAACCTATAATATGCACAAAAGGTACACAAGCAAAATTTAACACATTCAAATCATCAAATGAATATGTACAGTATGGACACAGGTTATCAGTATAGCAGTACAGACCTTTAGAGCTCCATCGATTCTGATGGGCCTTGAAGCAGGCCCTTCAATCAAACCATCAAAAAGAGAAATAAGTTTTGAGTAATTTGGCTCTTCATCAAACCTCATGTTAGTGACCATCTCAAGAAAATGTTTGAATGGTGCTGGACAGAAGCAACACAGCAACTCTTGTGAAGTACCCATTTTCTTCTTACAAACAAGAAAACTCTTGTTATCTCCCTGCATTATCAATCCATTAACGCTAAAATAGGTTCATGAGATAGAAACAAAATAATAAGTCAAAACTCTGCTGAGCATATTTAAGTCTACCTGATACCCTTGCCAAGGTAATCTCCCTCTTATTAAAAAAATTAGAGTGTATGCCAGTGACTCTAAATCATCCCTCCTGCTACCTGTACGACCTAAGTGGGCATGGACGCTAGCATATCTAATTGTTCCCCTGCAAAATATAAAAAGAGAAATAGTTAAGTTAATAGGTGGCATAATTTAACACGGAGAAATTGTATTATAGTACCATAGGGCATGCACAAAAACTGACCAACCTAAAGACATCTGGCCTCTGATCATATTCAACATGCTGACCAGATGATGTTTCTTTCCATTTGGACGCTGCATGATTTCAACATCATAAAATGAAATGCCATAGCGCGTTGAGAACATGAGATTGAATATTTTATACACAGATGGGACTATCTTGACAGCATACCTAAACCAAGATCAATCAGGAAAAGCTTCTTCTCATCAACTGATCCAGGCTGACCAAGCAAAAAGTTCTCTGGTTTTATATCGCCATGCACAAAACTGACAACAATAGGAGGCACAGGAAATGTTAACATCAATTAATAGAAAAAACTATGAGAAATTCCGTGCAGCTCAATATAATTTTCAGATACAGGTGACTTCAGATTACCCTTTTGAATGAAGTTTCTCAAGAATTGATATGGCCTCCACAGCAATGCAAGCAACCATATGGGCAGACATCCTGTTTGTGGCGCTGTTACTTTCAATAAAAACAAAATCAGGTGGCCAATGCAAAAAAGGTGATAAGATACTTACGCTTGTCCCACAGAATTCCACACATCCCAGAGGCTGGGACCGAGCATATCCATTACCTGAAATTTTGGAGTGCTGGTTCAATAAAAGAATTCATTTGAGTCCAGAGACATTTTGGAGTGCATCACTAAGTTTAAAACTCACAAGAATGTAGTATTCTCCCTGACGACCCTTATAGTGGACTGATGGTATGCCATAACAGCCATTGAGATAGCTGTTTGCAAAAGGTTAATGAGTCATACTCTACACACAACTTAAACGTCAAAAGGGAAAGATTGGGTGAAATTCTTACTTATAAACCTGCCATTCATATGGGGGGCCATAGTTGCATCCTTTACTGCTTCGGTGCTCAAGTTTCAGTGCAACCTACATGACATTCAGATCTAAGTGACTCAACAAACAAAATTCCAGTGTCCAACTGAGGCAGTAAGAAATGAAACCTCTTGTGCATCTGGACCCGTGCGAGAACCTCCACCAGATACTCTTCGACCAACATAGACCTGACCAAATCCACCTTTACCTAACTTCCTATCAGTTATATACTCTGGGGAATTACCTACTTGAACCTGTAAAACATTTATAAATATTTAGAATCTTAGGAGATTAATTAATGGAAATAAAACTCTGCCACATAAAGTGTTAATGAGTTATTAGAAGATGTCACCACAAGAGGGACACTGAGCATTACTACAGAAACGATAATCCAATTTTAGTGATGAAACATGACAAAAAAAGCAGGAGATTGTAGCTTAGTTCCCAGTCCTAAAACTTTATTATTTAATGAACTTGCCGCAGAGTTTCATCAGTTTTGGGAAATCAAGAATGTGTATCTGACTACCTCATGTTTATTTCCTGCTACGAAACAAAACTACTATAAACCAGCTACTCAGTGTCTCAGTCTTGACTTCTCCAATGCAAATAGGCTCCCACACCACAAGCATAACAGACCAAACCATTTCTTACTCTTCACATTCAGTGATTCAGACGAATCATCGTCAATTATTACACTTGATAATTTATAACTTTTGTTGCACTGCTTTATGTGAAACAAACATGTCATTTTAATTTATAACTTTTGTTGCATTGCTTTATGTGAAACAAACATATCATTTGTCTTTTGTCTAATAACACCAATACAGCACAAAGAAAAGTCATCTGTGACAGGAAAAATGAACATCTGGAATAGCAATCAAACAAAAAGTTCCAAACCAAGTAAGATAGACCATTAGCATGACGAAATAACATACTGATACTATGTTAAGGAACAGAAGGAAAATAACTTCATAGATAAATGTACACAGAAAAGAGTGCAAAGGGAAGAGAATAATTCACACCCGCTCAGGCACTGGTGTTGTAGTGGTTTCATCTTCTGCCGCAGCAAATTTATCTCCACTTTCACCGTCCATTATCAAGTCTGCAGCTCCGTCAGCTACCTTGTTCAAACCAAGGTCCTTCTGGGCTCTGCCTGTAACAGCCTCTCTAGCTTCAGGGAGGTCCTGGCAAGGCAGGTTGGTATGCAAATCAGCAACCCTGAAATCCTTTCCACTAGGCTTCAGAGCTTTCCTCCCTCTACCCTTAGCAGTTTTCTTGTTGCCTCTGCCAGCTGCAGCACCACCACGCTTTCCAGTCCTCCCCTGTGGAGCCGGCGAAACCGGACTCGCAACTAGATCTGTGGCCTGAATGTCGTAGACCTTCTTGGACCTTAGACGAGCTCTCCAAACACCACCTTGCAGCTCTGGCATTATCTCCCCATGCAACTCGGGCTGGTGCTACACCCCTCGGTGCTCCTTCTGATCTTCGCATGCAAAAACGCCCAACAAAAAAGAATAAATCACGGATAAACGTAACAATAACAGACACTCGGTCACCATAAACATCAGAAATTCAGCTCAAAGCTTGTTCCTTCACCATGTTATAGCAATCATGAACGAAAACACAACAGACACTCGGTCATCATAAACATCAGAAATTCAGCTCAAAGCCTCTTCCTTCACCATGTCACAGCAATCGAGCATGAATCGAGTAGAAAAGGTAGAGGCGGAATCAATCTGGGGCCTTCATCGCCATCGCGAACCGCCTTAAAGAGGCCGCCTGCTTTCCTAGCACCACAGTCCTTTCCGCGGAATCAAATGCCGTCATCGGCGCTAAAAGAAGCGCAGCATCTCCATCACCCGATGCCTCCAGGGGATCTCCACACAGAAAAACTCCCACCTTTACCACCAGATTAACACCAATCCGGCGACAAAGCACTTCTAAGCTAATCGCAATCCACCACAAAATCCCAATCCCACAAAAACCTCGCCTTTATCCTAAATCCGCAATAAAACTCCACGAGGCAAGCATCTATCCTCCAAACCGAAGCACTCCCAGCACCGAGTCGGCCACCGGAGACCGAATCGGGCAGGCAAAACTCCATCGGATCGCGCCCACGTGCGGGCGGAACCTCGTCGCGCAATCCGATCGTGGGGGAACCGAGCCAGGCACGACCGGAGCCAGCCGCCGCCACGCGCGCGGATCGAGAAACAAAAAAAAAAAGAAACGGGGAAACCACCCCGGGAGCGCCGCACCGCAGAGCGAGAGCGAGGAGAAGAGAAGCCTACGTCGTCGTCGTCGGTCGGGCGTGGTGGCGTCCGGACCGTAGGCCGGCGGCGCCTCGGGAGCCGTGCAGCGCGGCGGCGGGGGCGGCGGTGGTGGAGGGGGAGGAGACGAGACGAGGCGACCGGGGGCACGAATCGTGGAGCTCGCTCTCCTCGCGTGCGTTATGTCGTGGTGGGTTGGGGGGTGGGAGGAAGGAGAGTGGTGCGCGCTGCGGCCGCCTGCTGCCTCGGCTCGCTCGGCGGTGTGCCGCAGAAGCAGCGGCTCATGCAGGCGGCAGGGACCTGGGGTGGGACCGGGCGGTCAGTTGGGTCTCCGACAGGTGGGGCCAGGGTGGCGGCCTCCCATTACTCTCCTCCCAGGCTTCCAGCTTAATTCAATGCAGTGACACTGGCTCACTGGCCGTCCTTAACATGTGGACCGCTTTAATTTGGTGCATCTTGGGCGCTTCATTGCCGGCCTCCTCCGATTTTCAAAGTTCAGTGCTCCAGGATCGGTTGATTCTGTAATATTTTCAAGCTTTGAGTCATCCGATTTTATCTTAAAAGTAAAGTTTTTTACAAAATTGAAGAGTACCGTCGAGGACTTGATCCTGATTACTTTAGGACAGTGATAGCGATCAAGTGAGAGGAGCGGTCAGAAGACGAAGCATTAAACACGACCCAGAAGGGGTCGGATCATTCAATAGCCGAAGAAGTGGTCGGTAGTCTAAAAAGCTCCCGAGTCCCGCACTCAGGAAGATGGCCCGATCGTAAGCACTCGGACTGTCAACGCTGACAGCTAGACCGTCCCATCAATGACAATAAAGCCCGAGCGTGTAACTGTTCAATTAAGACAGCGAGTAACGCTAGGGTTAATAGCCCACATCCCAACCATTTTAACTGTTACAAAGAGACTTATGGGGCGCATAAAGCCTAAACGATAACCCCCAGCCCTAACAGTATATAAAGGGCTCGGGGTAACCTCTTACGACGACGTGTTGTTTTTGGCTACACATTCTGTCACGCTTAAGGCCGTTTCAAGCCCTTAAGCTCATATACACACACAGGATTAGGGTTATTATCCTCTGGGAGACCTGAACTTATCTAATTCTTGTGTCTCGTATTCTTTGAGGCAACCATTGAATCTCGACCACAGTCATCCTCTTATACCTATACAAAATACCTCTGTGGGTAACCCCGTAGAGGACTGTCCTACTTATGCAACGACAACTGGCGCGCTAGATAAGGGACTCGTTCTGTGAGATTTCTAAATTCGGTTTCAATGGCCGTTGTATGCAATGTTAACACCAAGGTTCTCGTTGGCTCCATCGTCACCTTCGGGAGCCTGACTTTTGGTGGCGATTCTATGCGCCAACTTGTTCTCTCCACCTCCGCCAATAACCAGGCGAAGGTTGTGCTCGCGTCTGTCGTGCGCCCAACTACTTCCTCTGCACGGGGCGTGGCGCGCCCCAAGACGATCAAGGCAAATGAACGTTCAGCTCCAAGTGCTCGCTGACCCGTTTCCATCAACTCCCCCGCCGACTACGTCATCTTCGCCAACTCAGGCGGACGCACAGTCCGGCGACGCCAATTCATCGAGGTCGCCTCGACACGAACCAGGAGGCAGAACGCATTGGTCACACCGACGCCTCTTCTTACAAAGGTTGTCATGATGATAACAGCCGCTGTCTCTAAGGATGAGCTCACCACCAACGTCGCCTAGTCCAGCACTCACCGGCGGGAGCGCCGGAGGCGAAACGCCTCCCACTTACTTCATCGAGGAATGGCTCAAGCAACCGGAACCTCGCGATAAGACACGCAAGACGCGTTCATGGTGGACTTTGAAGGTCATGCCGTGTATCGCACGCCCACGGCGAATCTTGTCGCCATTGAGAGGGCACTCTCCGTCCTCCCCGACACACCTGAGCTCTAGAGGGCTCGAGCAATGACGCAAGCTGCCGCCGCCCAACTCGTCGAGGTGGTGCCACCCGCGCGATCGTGATCTCCCGACCGCGACACTACTCCCCGACTATCCAGTCAGTCACGGCGCTCCCGACCGAGCGAGCGCCATGGGAGTTCCCACTCGAGTGATGCCCGGGAGATCATTAATCAAGTGCGTGATGTGCGCAACACTATTTCTCGACCGAAGCCACGGAACGTCGGGAGTTAGCCAGCTAGAGGACTTCGACTCCCGTCACAACGGCTTTCCGGCCTTCACTAAGCAACTCCGTCGAGTGGTATGGCCGAGAGATTTTTGCCTGTCAGGGATCGAGCTCTACGACGGCAAGAACGACCTCTCCTAGTGGCTACAGCTGTACTATACAGCCATCCGAGCAGTAAATAAGGACCACAACGTGATGGCCAATTACCTCCCCGTCATGCTCACCCTAGCTGTTATCAGTTGGCTAGCTGGGCTCTCGGAGAACTCCATCAACTCTTGGGACCAGCTGTGCGATGTTTTCATCGCCAATTATCAAGAGACATGGCAAAGGCCGGCCTCTCGGCACAACCTGCGCCAAATACCCCAAAAGAGTGATGAGTCCCTTCAGGATTATATTCGCCGCTTCTCCGAGCGCCGGAATGCCGTCGCCAGCATCTCCAACGCCGACGTCATCTCCATCTTTCAGGATTGATTGAGAAAACCGTCGGAGTTATTTCGCCACCTGGTGATGAATGAGCCGGTGACTCCAAGCGAGATGATCACCACTGCTGAGCAATTCGCCAATGCCGAGGACGCCGAGCGGGAGCAGATGTACCTGACCACTCGGGAGTCCCACAAAGACAAGAAGCGCTCGGACGATCGTCGCCGATCACCGCGGCGTGACGACCACGACAAACTAGAGTCCTCCCGATCGAAGGATCGGAAGAGGAAGTCTGAGCATGTCATGGTTGCCGAGGAGAAACCCTGATCCAGAGGTCGGGGGAGCTCGACGAT
>KE372791.1:99361-109986 GCA_000418225.1 Zizania latifolia | reverse complement strand
TCCCTCAGAAAATTAAGTATTGATGCTCTTTCCAATAGCTGCACCTACTAAGGTTGTGATCACTGTATGGTGGGTCTGCCAAAGCAGGGTGCCATCTTTTATCTCAATCAGTTAGGGTGGTGTCGGACACCACATACATAGTATTGGTTTGCTTAACAAAGCTATCAAAATAGTTTTGGGCTTTAGGGCATGGAGTTGGACGTCGGGCATAGGATGTCACCCTAACGAACAAGAGTCACATAAGATGTGATTAGCAAGGTGTTGCTTACCTATGTTACTAATCTTATAGTAGTGATGCCAAAGCTCATTAGGAGTTAGTCGACTATGGATCTTGTCCCACAATGTGTCGTTAGAGGGAAAACGATCATTTTTCATATTGTGGTATATATTTTATTTGATAGAAGATTAACATAGCATAGTGCTGAACCTTGTATTTTATTGTAGATCATGGCACCTACTACGAAGAACACTTCAGTTTTTAACCTGTGACCCATTCTTGAAAGAGAAAAATTATCTGAAACAAATTTTATAGACTGGTACAGGAATATGAGAATTGTTCTCAAACAAGAAAATAAAGATTACATTCTGGAGAAACCCCACCCTGATGAACCAAAGGATGATATGCCACTGGCTGAGAGGCAGGCTTATGAGAAGCACGCCAGTGATTCAGTGGATGTCAGCTGTCTCATGCTTGCTTGCATGTCCTCCGAGCTTCAGAAGCAATATGAGGACAGAGACGCCTACGATATGATCGTTGGGCTGAAGGGCATGTTTGAGAACCAGGCGAGGACCGAAGGGTATAATATCTCTAAGTCTTTGTTTAGGTGCAGGTTGGAAGAGGGCAGTCCTGTGAGTCCTCGTGTGATCAAGATGATTGGTTATGTGGAGAACTTGCAGAAACTTGGCTCTAAGCTTGATGATGACTTAGCCACATATGTGATACTTCAGTCGCTCCCTGCGAGCTTCGAGCCATTTATTATGAATTTTCATATGAATGACATGAAGAAAACATTGGCTCAGTTACATGGTATGCTTACGACGGCCGAGGACAGCCTCAGAAAAAATTCTAGTCATGTGATGATCGTTTAGAAGGAGAATAAAAAGCAGAAGCGAAAGGGTAAGGCTAAAGCTCCAGATGCGATCTCGAGCTCTAAGTCTAACTCGGCTGGAAAGTCCAAGCCAGGTGCCGCTACTTCTGATACTTGCCACCACTGCCATAAGCCTGGCCATTAGCGGAGGAATTGCAAGTTGTATTTGGCGGAACAAAAGTAAAAGAAGGAAAGTGCGACTTCCGCTTTAGGTATAAATGTTATTGAAATTTACCTTGCTACTCGTCCTAGTGATTCATGGGTATTTGATACCGGATCAATGATTCACACTTATAAATCGTTGCAGGGGCTGAATAGGATAAGGAAGTGTGCAAGAGGTGAATTGGATGTTCGCGTCGGCAATGGTGCAAAAGTTGCTGCGTTGACCGTCGGCATCTATTCTTTGTCGCTACCCTTAGGATTAGTTTTGGAGTTAAATAATTTTTATTTTATTCCCGCCTTGGGCAGAAACATTATCTCTTCGTCATGTTTAGAGAAAGACGGTTTTGAATTCATAATAAAGAACAAGTATTGTTCGTTATTTTCGAATGGTATGCTCTATGGTGTTTGTCCATTGGTGAATGGCTTGTATATTCTGAATCTTGAGGATACACACGTTTATAACATTAATACCAAGAAACCTCGACTAAATGATTTGAATCGTACCTATATCTGGCATTGTCGTTTGGGTCATATAAATGAGAAGCGCATCCAAAAGCTTCATAGAGATGAACTTTTGGAGTCTTTTGATTTTGAATCATTTGACACATGTGAGTCTTGTTTACTTGGCAAAATGACTAAGACCCCTTTTACTGGTCAAAGTGAGAGGGCAAATAAGCTATTGGCCATTGTACATACTGATTTATGTGGATCAATGAGTTCTACAGCTAGAGGTGGTTTTCAGTACTTCATAACTTTTACCGATGACTTTAGTAGATTTGGTTGCATCTACTTAATGAGGCATAAGTCGGAATCCTTTAAAAAGTTCAAGGAGTTCCAGAATGAGGTACAAAATCATACTGGCAAGACAATCAAATTTCTACGATCGGATCGTGGAGGTGAATATTTGAGCCATGAGTTTAATGATCATCTGAAGCAGTGTGGAATTGTTCCACAGCAGACTCCACCTAGCACGCCTCAGTGGAATGGGGTGTCCAAGCGGAGGAACCGAACCTTATTGGACATGGTCCGATCGATGATGAGTCAGGTTGATCTTCCATTGTCTTTTTGGAGACTTGCTTTAGAAACTGCTGCTTTCACGTTAAACAGAGTTCCATCTAAATCAGTAGAGAGGACACCATATGAGATATGGACTGGGAAGTATTCCCGGTTGTCTTTTCTAAAGATCTGGAGTTGTGAGGCCTATGTAAAGCGTTTGACGTCTGATAAGCTCACGCCCAAATCTGACAAATGCTTCTTTGTGGGGTATTCTAGGAAAACCAAAGGATATTACTTTTATAACCGGGAAGAAGGCAAAGTGTTTGTCGCCCGGAATGGTGTTTTTCTAGAGAAAGAGTTTCTCTCGAAAGGGGTTAGTGGGAGCACGGTGCATCTTGAAGAAGTTCGAGAGCCACCAGAAATTGTTTCATCTCCTACTAAACCGCAACTCGATATGCAAAGTGTTGCAGTACCTGTTGCTGAGACACCAGCCCCACGACGGTTAGAAAGGAAGAGTCGTGCGCCTGAGCGGTTTGCATTTCTGACCACTGGGCAGCGCGACGTATTATTGTTGGACAATGATGAATCTAAGACCTATACGGAAGCAGTGATGGGACCAGACTCTAAGAAATGGCTTGGAGCCATAAGATTCGAGTTGGAATCCATGCGAGAAAACCAAGTTTGGAACTTGGTTGATCCATCCGATGGTGTAAAAACCATTGAGTGTAAATGGATTTTTAAGAAAAAGATAGACGTTGATAGAAATGTTCACATCTATAAGGCACGATTGGTGGCGAAAGGTTTCAGACAGATTCAAGGTGTTGATTATGATGAAACATTTTCACCCATCGCTATGCTAAAGTCTATCCGGATCATCCTAGCAATTGCCGCATTTTATGACTATGAGATATAGCAAATGAATATTAAGACGGCTTTCCTTAATGGAAACCTAAGTTAGGATGTGTATATGACATAGCCTGAAGGTCTTGATGATCCAGGGAATGCTGGGAAAGTTTGCAAGCTGCAATGGTCCATTTATGGGCTGAAGCAGGCATCTCAGAGTTAGAATCTTTGTTTTAATGAGGTAGTCAAAGGGTTTGGCTTCATCAAGAACGAAGAAGAGCCTTGTGTTTACAAAAAGACTAGTGGGAGCTCTCTTGTGTTTCTGGTCTTATATGCGGATGACGTATTATTGATCGGAAATGATATTCCTATGTTGGATGCTGTCAAGTCTTCGTTGAGAAAAAGTTTCTCAATGAAAGATCTTGGGCATAAAGATCTATAGAGATAGATCGAAAAGGTTAATTGGATTAAGCCAAAGCATGTACATTGACAAGGTATTGAAACGGTTCAATATGCAGAATTCTAAGAAAGGTTTCCTGCCAATGTCACATGGTATTTCTCGCAGCAAGAGTCAGTGTCCTTCGACACCTGATGAGCTAGAGAAGATGAGTGCGATCCCGTATGCCTCCGCAATTGGATCCATCATGTATGCCATGCTTTGTATACACCCAGATGTTTCTTATGCTCTAAGTGTTACAAGTAGATATCAGTCAAACCCGGGTGAAAGTCACTAGGCGGTTGTAAAGAGTATCCTTAAGTAGTTGAGAAGAACTGATGATATATTCCTGGTCTATGGTGGTGAGGAGGAGCTCGTTGTAAATGGTTACACGGATGCTAGCTTTCAAACCGACAAAGACGATTCACGGTCACAATCAGGATTTGTGTTCTACCTCAATGGAGGCGCAGTGAGTTGGAAAAGTTCCAAGCAAAAAACGGTTGCGGATTCTACCACAGAGGTCGAGTATATCGTAGCTTTAGAAACTGCGAAGGAGGCAATTTGGATCAGAAAGTTTGTTTCTGAGTTGGGTGTCGTCCCTAATGTGTCCAGTCCAGTGGCTTTCTATTGTGATAATAGTGATGTCATTGCGCAAGCCAAGGAGCCTAGGTCACACCAGAAGTCCAAGCATATACTACGGCGCTATCACCTAATCCATGAGATTATAGATAGAGGTGATGTGAAGATATGCAAGGTACACACAGATTTGAACATAACCGATCCGTTGACGAAGCCTCTCTCACAGCCCAAGCATGAGGCGCACTTGAGCTCAATGGGTATTAGATGCTTGCGTGAGTGAGTCCAGTGTATGTGAGAGAAAGTGTCTTGTCTATGCTGATGTATATTTGGATAATTTGTTATCTTGTTCCTTGAATAAATATCTTTTACATTGATCAGCAAGTTGATGACTTGTTTGTGAGACTCTTTGTGTTATGATGTTGTTCAAAATGATCCCTAATCTTATATCGTTATGTGGGACAGTGATGATTTATAGATTAGCACATCTGTCTGATTGATGATCATGTTTCACATATCATAGACATAGAGATGTCAAATCAGTGATGTAGACTCATGTTAGTGAACGTTGAGTTGGATAGACCCACCTTGAGATACTACTGGAATTGTTATTGTAATGTGCCATCAGTTGTCATCTCAAATGGTGTACCTGCAGAATCCTTAGACCTGAGATCGTCATTGATTCCAGAATGTGTAGTAGCACACTTAGGGGCTTCCAAACGCTATTCCGTAACAGGGTAGTTATAAAGGTTGCTTTCGGGTGTGTCAAGAAACATGCCGTGAGATGTGAGCGATCAAGATGGAATTTACCCCTCCTAATAACGGGAGAGACGTCTCTGGGCCCCTCGAGGTAGTTGGATTGAAAAAGTGCATGGCCATGCCACTATAACTAAAGAGTTAGTCATGATTGAATCCACTACTTGATCGAGTGAAATGTCGAGCTATCCAACAAGGGTGGCACGAATCTTGCCTTGAGCTTGACTGATGTCGTGTGGTAAAGGGATTGGTGTGTGTGTATATCAAGGTATAGAAAGTATGATTTTGACTTTGTATGCATTCAGGGGTCAATATGTGCTGATAGGTACCGCTATTGATCGGTGACCCGGAAATGGTTTTTGGGTAGCGGTCGTTTGCGTATGAACCTATCGGGTCACACGCTTAAGGGGATGGAATTCGAATCTTGCAAAGAATTGGTTCTTGTGCAAGTGGGAGATTGATGGAATTGTGCCCAAGAAAATTCTGGGGGAAACGGAAGTTCCGGCTGTACCCGGAAGTTCAGGGTTCTGGAGCATCCAAAAGTTCTGGTAGGACCAGAAGTTTCGGGTCAGTCCCAGTGTTCGATTTTCTGGACGAACTGGAAGTTCCGGCTGGAGCCGGGAGTTTCAGGTTCTGAACGAACCGGAAGTTCCCGTTGGACCGGAAGTTCCGGGTTGAGAATTAATTCGATACAGAAGGTCTCTTTCGGAAGTTCCGGATGGGATCCGGAAGTTCCGGCTATAGCCAGAAGTTCCAGACCACGCGAACAGATTAGATCTGTTGGACTTTAATGCAGATTAAAGACCCACGTTGGTGCACTATATAAAGAGGGGTGGGGCTAGCACGTGAAGGTGGCTGTTCATTGTTACTTCACCCTAACCCTAGCCGCCACCCTCTCTCTCTCCTCGATCACAAGGGTTGTGGTTGATCTCTTCCCGATCTCGTAAGCGGTGCTAGCACGTCGAAGTGAGGTGATTCCGTCCCTGTACGTGTGGATATCATAGAGGCACCATTGCTGCATCGGTGCTGTTCTTCTTCTTTGGAGATCGGCGGATTGCGCCGACTTTGCCGTCGACAAACGGACGAAGCTATGAGGAGTAGCTCAAGGACGCGCTTCATCGACTCTACTTCCGCTGCCCGAGCGCATCTCGAGTCTCAAGGTAACGATCCATTATCCCATTACACGCATGGTTCCTGGGCTAACGGGGTAAAATTTTAAAATTAAGCGCTAGCGTAGCCTCCCCATAACCAAACACTATCAACCTCGACTTAGCATCCTCGCCAGCTAAGTACAAAAGTATTCAGCTCTCGGACGCCGACACCTCCAAGACGGCGTTGATTGGGACAGCGCTAGATCCTAAATAGGCAAGCGCGCTCGTCAACTTCCTTCGCACCAACATCGACATATTCACCTGGCACCCCTCTGACTTGCCGGGCGTACCAAGGGAGATGATCGAGTACGAACTCCATGTCTTCCCGACCGCCAAGCCGGTCAAATAAAAGATGCGTCGATTCGCCCAGTATCGAAAAGAGGCCATCAAGGAGAAAGTCACCCGCCTATTAGCGGCTGGGTTTATAAAAGGGATATATCATCCTGACTGGGTTGTAAACCCTAAACACAACCTAGTCCTTATAAAAAAGAAAAATAGGAAATGAAGAATGTGCATTGACTATACAGATTTCAACAAGCAATGCCCAAAAGATCTTTTTTGCTACCGCGCATTGACCAAGTGATTGATTCTACCGCCGATAGTTCCGTCCTCTGTTTCTTAGATTGTTATTCGGGATATCACCAGATCAGCCTAAAGGAGGAAGACCAAGAGAAGTCATCCTTCATCACTCCATTTGGCGCCTACTGCTATACATCAATGCCCTTTGGGCCCAAGAATGCTGGGGGAACATAGCAGCGAGCCATTCAGCGTTGCCTTGCCAACCAGATCGGACGTAATGTGGAGGCTTACGTGGATGATGTCATCATCAAATCTAAGCGCACAGAAGATCTTATTCCTGACATCAAGAACATTCAGCGCCTCACAGGTTGCATGACTGCACTCAGGCGCTTCATCTCCTGACTCGGCGAACGGGGGATGCCATTCTTCAAGCTGCTGAAAAAAGGGAATAATTTCACATGGACTCCGGAGGCTGATCAGGCGTTCACCGACCTAAAAAAATTCCTCTCCACACCACCAGTCCTGGTCACGCCGACCCCTGGAGATACGTTACTTCTCTATTCTCCGCTACGACCCATGTGGTCAGTACCGCCGTGATCGCCGAGCGCCCAGAGGAGGGCCACGCCTACCCGGTCCAACGACCGGTGTACTTTATATCTGAGGTACTCGGACCATCTAAAATCTGATACCCTCAGGTCTACAAGCTCATATACGTCGTCATCATCATCGTCCGAAAGCTCAAGCATTATTTCCAGGCGTACTCAGTGAACGTCATCACCGAATATCCACTTGGTGACATCCTTTGGAATCGAGACGCTACTGATTGGATTGTTAAATGGGCTATCGAGCTGGGTGAATATACCCTCGATTTCGAGCCCCGAACGGCTATCAAGTCTCAAGCCCTCGCCGACTTCATCGCCGAATGGATGGAAATTCAACTTCCGCCGACTGTCGATATTCAAGAGCATTGGGTCATGTATTTCGACGGCTCCCTCAGCATTGACGGAGCAGGCGCTGGGATTCTCTTGATTTCTCCCCAAGGTAAAATACTAAAATATGTCCTTCAGCTATTGTTTATGGCGTCTAATAATGCAGCCGAGAATAAAGCACTCATCAATGGCTTACGAATCGCCATCTCACTTGGGATCAGGGGCTTAATGGTGTACGGAGATTCCAAGTTAGTTATCAGTCAAGTAAATAAAGACTGATCCTGCACCAATGAGAAGATGGACGCGTATTGTAAAGAGGTCTGAAAGCTAGAAAGCATTTTCTACAGCCTTGAATTCCATCATGTCCCCAGGGACGAGAACTCGGCCATCGACCTCCTCGCCAAGTTGGGACCATCCCGAGCCCCGGTGCCGAGCGGCGTTTTTCTCCAAGAGCTCCAAAAGTCATCGGTCCAGACTGAAGAAGTACAACCCTTGAATAACAAGGAAGTCCCTTCTGTCTTAGTCATTATCGACGATGCCGAAGATTGGCGTCAACCGCTCATCGACTTCAACTTCACCGCCAAAACTCTCAAAGACAAGGATTCAGCTATTCGTCTCGCCCGGCGGAGCAAGCAGTATGTCGTTGTGGGGTCGGAGTTATACAAAAGGGCTGCTTCAACCTGAGTGCTCATGAAATGAATCAATTGATCCGAGGGGTCGGACATATTGAAAGAAGTACACTCAGGAATGTGCGGAAATCACAACGGCGCTCGAACACTGGTAGGTAAGGCTTTTTGGTCGGGTTTTTATTGGCCGACTGCCAACGATGATGCCAAGCTGCTAGTCAAGAGCTATTAAGGATGCCAATTTTTTGCCAAGCAGAATCATCTCCCTGCTCAGGCTCTCTAAACCATTCCGTCTTTGTGACCGTTTGCGTGCTGGGGGCTTGACATGGTTGGTCCGTTTTAGAAGGCTCCTCAGGGATATAATAGCCTCTTTTTCGCCGTTGACAAATTCACAAAGTGGATTGAAGTCATGCCACTAAGGACCAGCACCACCAAGAAAGCCACAGAGTTCATCCAGGACATAATTTACCGGTATGGCGTCCCCAATCAGATCATTACCGATCTCGGGACTCAGTTCACCGGCAACTACTTTTGGGAATTCTGCGAAGATCGGTGCATCAAAGTCAAATATGCATCCGTGGCACATCCAAGGGCGAATAACCCATGTGAACGCGCCAACGGCATGATACTCCAAGGCTTGAAGGCCAGAGTTTTTTACCCTCTCAATAAATATGGTGGTCGATGGATGAAGGAACCGCCAGCTGTTCTTTGGGGACTCCGCACTCAGTCCAGCCGAGCCACCGGTCGGACTCTATTTTTCCTAGTATGTGGGTTGGAGGCTATTTTATTGGTGGATATGCTCCACGAATCTCTAAAAATCAAACATTATGAAGAGGGAGCCACCGAACAAATGCGAACCGAAGATATTGACAGCCTCGAAGAAGCTTGACTGACCACCGTAATTTAGTCCGATCGGTACCAACAAGTACTTCACCGATATCACGATCGCAACGTACGTGTTTAGTCATTTCAAGTTGGTGACCTGGTCCTTCGCCAAATGCAGTCGGCAGTCGGCGTCCATAAGCTTTCTGCTTTATGGGAAGGTACATTCATCATAACAGGCGTGACCCGATCAGGTTCCTATCGACTGATCCAAGAAGACGACAAACGTGTTCCTAATTCTTGAAACATCGAGCATCTTCTCCGCTTTTACCTATGATGTTACGAGCTACGTACCTTTATCTTGGATTAATAATAATGATTTTTTCTCTCACTCCATATTTCATCCTGCCCAACCCGAGTGCTTGAACTTTCTATTACTTTACCCCAGAGTCTATGACTCGCTCTAGCTCCGGTGACTGGTTAGACGCTGCTCCGACCAGTTACCCCAAGTTGGTATTTATTCCACTTTAGCGGGGAGGTACTATTGATATGTTCGTCACAAGCTCGAGGGCTCGCCGAGTTCGCCACAAATCTTTTTTGCCATACTTATTGCCCGACCACTTCTATTATTTTTTCCGACTACTTGTGAAGCCTGTCATTCAGCACGCGTGTATGTGGCTCAGTTTCCCTATGCTACGAACTAAGGCTATACCAATCACTCGGAAATAAAATGAAGACGGTCGGACAAAGTATAATTTTAACTCCATATAGCATTCCATTGAAAGATAAATATATAGTATTTCCTTCTTTTTTCTTTTACATACTATTCGGCAGGATTTTCAGGATAAGCCTCCAAGTCTTGGACGAGCATGGTGGCCGCCTCCTCCACTTCCGCGTAGATGAGTTCCACGTCAGACTCTTCAACAGTCGTCGGCCACCCTGCTTGGATGCGATCCATCCGCGTAGAAGGATACAGCACTCGAACAACCCCGAGCACATGTGTGACCGCTGACTGTATGAAGTCTCGCGTTTGATTCTGTAGACGCGTCGCCGACCCGTGAAGCGGCTAAAAAAACTTCTCCAACACCTCCGCACCCGCCCGGCAGTGGTCGAGCTACGCCTGAGTACTACTCAAGCATGCCTCCAGGTCAGCGAACTAAGCGTTCACGCGCTGATGCAGCTCTACAAAAACAACAAGATTGTCAAATACAACCTTCAATTCGAAGACTGAAGCAAGCGCCGGTCAGCCGTACTTTTGTACTCACCGACTGCTTCGTCGGCCTTCTTCTTTGCCACGACAGCGGCAGCTTCGGCTTTAGTAATCTTCTTCTTCAAGGTAGCCACCTCAGCTTTCGACTTCACTAGGCTTTCTTTAGCCTCATTGGCCTCGGCGAGCGCTACCCCCGCCGACTTCACCGAATGCTCCGCTAAGGCAATCATCATCTCCAGCTGTGCCTCAATGGTTACCTAGTCTGTTTATCAAGTTAATTAGATAGATCACAGCAAAATAATGTTAACAGCATAAAGAAGTTGCAAGATACTTACCAAAAGACCGGATATCCAACTGGGTACGGAGGATCTCGTTGTCCTTTTCTGCCGTCATCCGAGCGACCTCGGACTCGGCCAACTGCGCCATCAATTGCTGGACTCAGGTATTGAGAGCTCCCAAGTCTAGACTGTCGGTGGGGTACGGTATATTCGCACGCCCGTCCAGACGGTTC
>KE372791.1:24235-40607 GCA_000418225.1 Zizania latifolia | reverse complement strand
TGGACTTAAGTAATATATATTTTCATGTGGTTCTAGAATTACATTTGTGTTGTTATAGAAATAATTGTGATATACATCATATACTACTGCTACATTATTTGTGAAGTGAGTATGGCGTCGCCTCGCCGCACGCCATACTCGCCTAAAAGGTGTGAAGGTAATTTGGCGCCTCGCCTCGCCGCGCCGCCGTAACAACTATGACCAAAACCAATACAATTAGCATACATGCATCAAACTATCATATGATCAGCTGTTTAGCTCTTGTTTACAGAATCAGCATAAACAAATCAATTTATAAGGAGGGCGAAACATTACTATTCTCCCACTCTTTTTGACAGTTGAGGTCACATCGGACCATGCTACTTGTGTATTCTCAAGGAACTCCCCCTTAACAAAAATTCTCACAATCTTATCATTAATCCAAAGAAAACTATCTCATCCACCCATTGAATGTTCCTAAGTTATAATGTTGTAGATCAGTAAATAATACTAAAGTTGACCAATTATAGAAATTCTAACAAATGTGGAAACATAAGCTAATACGTTCTTCTCTGAGAATACATATGTTGAATGAGCTGCATATCGGAGGCAAACATAGAAACTGTTTAAATCTCTTAAAAAATCATATTGATAAACATCATAACAAATAGACCCCAACCAATATGAGATTGGCAAGGATCGATCCAAATCAACACACCACAATTTACTGATTTATTCCCACATTACCAAATCCATTATCAACCCAAACCAAACATCAAAATCAAAAATTGTCAACTGAGATAAGATGTAATGACCAAACAACAACATATTTTCTGCCGATTTACTGGGAAAAATCGCCACAATAGCCAACTACATCCAAATCAAACCAAACAGATAAGCGACAACAGTACGAGACAACCTGGGCTGATTGTTTCAGAAGGCAACAAACAGGAAGCTATAGGGAGGGGATGTGAGAACTGATTACCACATGGAAATATTAGCATCCAAATCAAACGTCAAACCAGGAAATAATCGAATACAGGTATTTTTGGTCTAATTACCAAAAAGTACCGCTAAAACCATCATTTGTGTTCAGATCAAAACCAAGTCAGGCAGTAATGAGAGCATGAATCCTGAGACCGAGCTGACTGTTCTAGAAGGCAGCAAGGTGGAAAGCGCTACAGGGAGGGAGAGGATTTGATTACCACATGCAGCCTCGATACTGGAGGGTGTAGGGGCCAAACTCGAGGGAGAGATTGAAGTGGGAGTTCACCCTGTGCATGCCCTTTCCGCTCTGGTCAACAAGCGTGAGCTCAAAGAGGGCACGGACATTAGTGCCCTCAGAGGCAAGTGCAATGAATACAGAGCTGTACTCGGAGTTGTCCTCAGGGTACTTCCCGTCGGGGTAGAAGTAGATCGCCCACTGGTACCCGCCCACCGTGAAGGTCTCGCTGGTGATGTGCTTCCCAACCCCCATGCCCTTGTTCAGCGAGTAGCCATGGATCACGAACTGGTGCGACCCATTCACCGTCTGCGTCACTGACCGCGAGCTCATCGGGGATGCCACGATGTCCCTTGGCGCCGCTGCAGAGGTTGTGTGCAAAGGGGAGGAGTCGCCACCGCCGCCGCCGTAGGCATCCTCCATGGGTGATGTGAGGCTCTAGGGTTTGGAGAGAATAAGGAAGGATTGGTGGTGGCTTTGGGAAATGGGGAATTTGCCTCGAGACGAGTTAGCTGTTATAGTATGAGAAACTTGATTGAAGATATGCTGGCATTAATGATCAAAAGCAGCACAATTAACATCCACCTCTCATTTAGCATAATCTAATCACTTTATAAGGAGGGAAAAATGTTGCTACTCCCCCAAACTCTCATCCCCCTTTTCCCCACCCCCAAATTCACAAACAATTTATCATTAACCTAGAGAAAAATATGTATCCATACGCGCAATGGACATAGGTCAGAATGTTGTATATCAGCAAGTACTACTAAAGTTGACCAATTATAGAATTTCAAACACACGAAGAAACACAAATTTTACTGATCTGTTCCCACATTGCCAACTTCCTTGCCAACCTGAACCAAACACCCAAATACAAAAAATTGTCAAATCGGGTAACACTTTAATGATCAACAAACAGTCCAGTTTTAGCCTATTTTGCTGAAAATTAATTCGCCACGATCACCAAGTACATTCAAATCAAAACCAAGCCAGTCAGTTATGAGAGTATGAGACACCCTGAGCTG
Organism: Zizania latifolia; assembly: GCA_000418225.1. Classification (NCBI taxonomy): domain Eukaryota; kingdom Viridiplantae; phylum Streptophyta; class Magnoliopsida; order Poales; family Poaceae; genus Zizania; species Zizania latifolia. Next base: position 38,381 of record KE372791.1, on the reverse strand, counting down.
AATTTTGTAGAATGCAATGAGGCGGGAAGCTACAGAGTGCGAGAACTGTTTTACCACATGGAAAATACCAACACACCACCAAATCGAAGAACGTCAAACCAGGGACAATCGAACAATGGTATTTTCAGTTTAATTTCCTAAACGTACTGCCACAACCGCCATTTGTGTTCAAATCAAAACCAAATCGGGCTGTAATGAGAGCAGGGGTCATTCTGAGCTAATTGTTCCAGAAGGAAACGAGGTGAAAGGAGCAACGGGAAGGGAGTCGGAGAATTGGATTACCACATGGAACCGCGGTACTTGAGGGTGTAGGGGCCGGACTCGAGGGAGCGGTCGAAGTGGGAGTGCACCTTGTGCTTGTCCTTGCCGCTCTGGTCGAGGAGCGTGAGCTCGAAGAGGGCACGCACGTCGGTGCCCTCCGAGGCGAGCGCGATGAAGACGGAGACGTAGGCAGAGTTATCCTCGGGGTTCTTCCCGTCGGGGTAGAAGTAGATCGCCCACTGGTACCCGCCCACCGTGAAGGTCTCGCTAGCGATGTGCTTCCCGACCCCCATGCCCTTGGCCAGCGAGTAGCCCTTGATCACGAAACGGTGCGAGCCGTTCACCGTCTGCGTCACCGACCGCGAGCTCGTCGGGGACGCCGCCATGTCCCGTGGCGCTGCCCCGGATGCCGCGTGCGGCGGGGAGGCGTCGCCCCCGCCCCCGCCGCCAGCGTCGTCGTCCTCCATCGGAGATGAGACAGGCTCTAGGGTTTGTGCGGAGTAGAAAGGATAGGTGGTAGGGTGAGGTGGCTTTGCGAAATGGGGATTTTAGGTAGGAGGCGAGAGCTCGCTGTGCAAATGTGCAATATAGCACGGGACGGGAGAGACGGGGTGGGCGGAATTGGAATAGAATTGCCGCGGTGCCGCCTGCTTTGAGATGAAATCAAGCTTGTGTATTTAATTTTATTTTGGAAGCTATTTTGGTTTGGTTTTTGGACGAAATGTTTTGATACCGATCAATACCAGTGTATCGTTTTGAGGTCTAATAAAATAATATAAATATATTTAAAATATATATTAATATGATGAGATACGATATATTTGAATAAATTAATATCTCAAATATAGTGTATAACTTGAATACAATATAATATATAGCTTAGTATAAGTAATATGTAACATATATCTCAAAAAAAAATTAAAATACAATTTTATGATTTTTATCCGAAATGATTGGTATTGACTGGAATGGCCGATATGTACCGGTATTAGCCGGTACGAGACCGATATTGATCGGAATGACCGGTATTGAAAACAGAATAGTACGCTACTTAATATGTACCGGTTTTAGCAATAAAATGATATATACCGATCATTCCGATTAATACTGGAACGGAATCGATAAGCTTGGATGAAATGGTCAAACCATCAAATGGACAGGTATATGAGTTATACGGTAATTGTAAAAAATATACCACATCAACTATCAGTTTTTAATTATTTGTTTAAAATGTTTAAATATTTTTATAACAATTTTTATAGCAATAAAGATTTAGGAATGTGACTCAAGCCTTTACTTTTTGGGTGACTTCACTTTTTGAAAGAATTGCATATTTACTAAAGTTGAGAAATCTTAAGAAAAACGACACAAGGTTACATGGCTTTGTAAAAATATATCATAGCTGATATTTAAAATTATTTTCGCTGTTTATACAAAGTGTTTGACCATTTTATCTGTGATGAGTGACGGCGAGTTCCACTATGGAATCAGATCGTTTAACGTCGGGCACGCAATGTCTCTCTGTAGTCGGCAGAATCAACACCGTCTCTCTGCAATCCAAAGGCTCTAAGCGTTCTGCAGTGATTTTCCTCTCCTCTTCACACGTGGCCCAACAAAACTACGGCCCGCTTAGCAGGTTTTTGGCGCGATTGCTTCTGTGTTTTTGGCGCGGACGATAATATGGTTCTCCCATCTCCACTCCTGCAAGCGACAACTCCGTTGACGCCACCACCACGAGGCACGACGCTCTTGATTTTCATGTGTACAACACAGTTCAAGTATCCATTTCAGATTTCTTATATGAAGAGAGGAAAAAGTGAGCATAAAAATCTCTTACAAGAGCACATCAAAACACCATGGAGTAACCTCGGACGAATACTTCCCTAAACAATCCAGGCCCCGACACAAACAGATTCTTCTCATATTTGTTAGTGGGGGCAACGAACTCCCACCGCCCTGCAAATCAAGGATTTTCCCCACCAATTCAACCCCAGAATTTCAGAATACGAGGTACTAGATGTAAATCAGGGAGTTCTGCTGGACTCCATGCATCAGATGAAGGTGACATGGTACGTGCTAGCCCAGTGCTGCGGAGGAGTCGCTCGACGGAGTCGTCGCCGGTGGGGGTGGGGGTGGGGGTGGGGGTAGGGGCAGAGAGCCGAAGATGGGAAAGGGAAAGGGGAAGCAACCGCGCAAAAACTGTTGAGCAGGCTGTAGTTTTGTTGGGCTGGTGCGTAGAGAGGAGAAGAAAATCACTACAGAACACTAGAAGCCTTTGAATTGCAGAGAGACGACGCTGATTCTGCTGACTGACTGCAGAGAGCGTAGCGCGCCCGACGTCAGACAATATGATTCCTTCTACTACTACCCCGACAACCCGGTGCTGCTCTAGGCCTAGTAGCTCTTCCTCGATGTCCTTTTCGACCCCTCATCGTAGTCCCACTCCAACTCCAACGAGAATGGTAGCCGCCTCTCCCCGACCTCCTCCGACACCTATGACACCCCTACCGTCGCACAGAGAGAAAGCTAACGCAATCATCAGGAGAAGTCACCGCGGTGCAATACAAGAGCATTGTTGAGCTAGATCCTACCATCTTCTTCGCCACTGAGGCCAACTCCGGTGACATCGGCGACAAGTTCTTCAACGCCGCACATGGTTAAAATGGTCAGGGCACTTACTAAAAACAGCAAGATGAAATTTAAATATATGTCAATCTAGAGAAATGACAAAATTACAAAAAAAAATCAATTATATGATGTTTTTATGAAATTGCTGAACTTTAAGGCATTTTTCCAAATTCTTCTCAACTTTAGAGTAAAAATGTAATTCTCGCCCATCTTATCTAGTGAAGTTTTTCTTTTTTAAAAGAGGAGCTCGAACGGGACAGACGCTACTAAATTTTTACTTTTTTTAAAGAGAGCACATATATAAAAAAGAAGGGTATTCTCTATTTCCACAAATTCAGGTGTATTTCAGATTTAGAGCTTCAATCACTTAATGCCGCCAAAACACAAGGACATGATATTTCACAGTAGGAATACTTCTGCTTCGAACTTGTAGCAAGGCAGCAATTAACCATGTTCCCGTTGCACACCAACAATCAAATCAAAACTACTGTAATTTCGTCTAAATATCACTGTACATCAACCATAAAATAATTTCAAACAATGACAACATTCCGGATGCAATCTGTCCTGGCCATACAAAGGAATGGGAATGGCTTATGTCAGTCGCCGCAAGAGTAGTCCACATTCACTTACAGAGTTACAAGGGGCATATCACATGCCTTTACAACAATTTCGCTATCAATACTACCAATGCATACAAAATTGACCTGCATCGTGGCCTAACTCTTCAGGAAAGACGGATAAACACAGCGTTTAAGACTTTCAAAGTAGACGAGATTCTCCGCATCAGTTGAATGGCTAAGACGCAACGGAATCGCTACGCTACGTTTCTTTCTATATGATAATATGCACCGAGGGGAGGAGATGCAGATTAAGATGCTCCAGAATAGAAATGGGAGATATCTTAGAATGAAGTCACAAGTCCTACACCTAGGTCCTCTGCAAGTTCATCCCACAGTGGAATGAGAGTCAATACAACAAGAAACACGGAAACTATCAATGCAGCCCTCCTCCACGTTCCAACATCGCTCACATCGTTCAAGCATGGTTTTTCAGGTGTTCTCTGAGGGGAAAATCATAAGGTATAAATAAGGCTGTGAGTAAAATATTGATCTCCCTAGTGCATCTCCCAGTCATCAGCCTTACTTTACCTGGCATATTAGCACGTACAAGCCCCAAGGAAGAGATAATGGCCCCCCAAGCTGAAAGAAAACCAACAGGTGAATACAACACCACGGTCAGCAGGAGATGTTAGAGGTGAACACAAAAGGAAAAGGTAAACAATATTGCACACATGAAGCCTACTGGTTCTTCGACGTTTGAATCATCTTGCTTTTAATTGCAAGAAACGATGATAGTGGCCCCCTTTGGAACAACTTATTGGCAGCTTGTGATTAATGTATAAGCGGATTATGTCTCAAACGGAAAAATTATAAACAGCTTAAGTATTAATCATAATCAATAATATAACTAATAAACATAATCAGTCATCTTCCTGCTTATCAAATAATCAGATTATTTTAAGCTGTCCCAAAGGGGGCTAGTATCATCTTGCAGCATGGTTTGAACGTTCACGCAAGACTCAGATAACTAAAAACAAATACTGGCATTCACAGTCTACTTGCCACTGTAAATTTCCCATCTAAGTACACCAGTTCATGTCAAGTCCACATCCCTTCATCGCCAAACCATACAAATCATCAGTGATACACAGAATAATGCGAGGTGTTTAGTTGCTATAAACCACACATACTTGTATGTACTTTGAGTATGGATGAAAATGTTTTGCATCAGAGGTCTGTACTGTGATAGAAACTCCCAAGCCAAATATCAAAGTGCAAGATGGGCTGACTTACCACTCCAAGTCCAAGCAACGAGTATGTTGTCAAGCCAAATCCAAACAAAGCATCCTTGCCGAAAGCACCCTGTTGAACAGATAAGGGAACTTTACATGCTATTTCATACAGAAGCTAGATTTTTTGCAGCTCAATTATCATGTCTCTTCCAAGTCATTAGGTTAAGCATCAGAAGTTCTATAGAAACCATTTACTGTCTGTTAATTTAGGTTGAAATCTTGACAAAGACATGCATTGGAACCTCAAGCTACTCAATAATTCATTGACAATATTTTAGAATAATGTCGAGATATTGGGTGCATATTTGCATTTGTTCAGGTTCATCATGGTATCACAATTCGCAAGTCTCAACACAACTTACAAACTCATAAATGGCAAGTGAATGGAAAGCATGTAATGGAAATAGTAGGCGTCAAGTGAGAAACTGAGGACCATTCTCAAAATGAGTAGCTACTGTCAAAGTGTCAAGTACATGCATTTGGTACAGTGTGAATATTTGGTTGCGTTAACAAAAGAGCACATAAATTTTTACCTGTAAAGCTCTTCCACCATCAAGGCATCCAACGGGAAGCATATTGAAGGCAGTAGTAGTTAAACCACACCTGCAAAATTTGCAGGAAATGAGGCAGATAATACTTGCTGTTTTGCATGGTTACAATGTCAAGGATTTAGTGAAGGGTACTTTACCAGCCTGCGATTACAAGTGGGTGGATTGCAACTGTAGCAGCATGCATAGCGCTGTAAATCAGTTTCAGTTCATTAGAAGGATAAGAGATGGCACCAAAACTATAACATCATATAGTTGAGTAGACAAAGTAGATTGCTTAAACTTATATCAAGATGATGGACAGACTATTGTGCTTCACAGAAGGTGTAACAAAAGCCAAAAGGACTAGAAACAGTTTAAGTGCTTATCTCTCACAATAGTAATGTTCATAAAAGATCCTGTCACGTGAAATTGTCTATAAAAATATGATAACTTGGAGGTTTAGGAAACAATTTATGTTTCACGTCAATTAACAGGTGAAAAAATCTTCTCAAAATTAGCTGCAAAGTTTTGACTAATCCAGTAAGCTTCTCAAAGACTGAAAATAAATATGAGAGAGGATAAGGAAAATAACAAAAATGTTTTGCATGTTCTGAAATGGGTCTATGGTCTTCAATAGCACAAGAGACTGAAGGAAAATGTGCAGTTACCACAAATGGATCTAAGGCATGACAAAATTAAATTTAGTTAAATGAAAAAAGTAAATACTAAGTATATCAAGCATCAGAGACCTGTAGCCAAGTGTTGCTCTACTAACAAGTCCAAGCAACAGAGAACCCTGGAATAACTTGCTAGGTACTTCAACTAAATCACTTGCTCCAGCAGGATTTGAGGAGAGCAACAAGCCTACAAAGAACATTGAAAAAGAAAGTGCAGCTCCAGCAAGAGGACCAGCCATTGATATGTCAAACATTGTCTTCCGGTCTGGCAGAATGGATTTGAACTACAGGGTGGATGAAGAGAATAAGAGAAAATCCAGAAATAGTGTTTAAAAAGAATCACACACCATTACTAGTCTACTACTATACTTTTGCAATTTAGTGCAAAAAAACAGAAATGTGAATCAAAATGCAACATGTAAGGACAAAAACTTCAATTGTTTCAGGAGCATTTAGACTCTAATCTAAGACTCTAGCACCTTATTTAGAATCACTGTGTCACACTAGAAAAGTAGACTAGAAGTAGCCGAAGTTGGACTGCTAAACTTCCTTTTGTTAAGTGTTAGAACAATGGATCCTGCAAGGAAAGAAGCGCGCATTCGCGCTACCAGAGAGCGCATAGAGGGTTTGAAGGAGAGGCAGCAAGCAATGCGGGTGGAGCAGCAAGCTCAAATCAATTGGATTGGTCAAGGAATTAGCCCTCCCCCTGAGAAAATATGTGATAAATACTTTTTTATCCGGATAATGAACAGTGTCAGGGTCAGAATTGTCTATCATCAGAGGAGAACCAGGGGCAGCGCAAGGGAGCAGGAATCTGACCCACAGTCCACAAACAACATGGCAACAGACCAGCTACAGTAAAACGAGGACTCTGCTACCAGATAAGCTACAGTAGTAGATAAGTTCATAGATAAGATAGTCTTAGTTACGATTTCCCTTCATAATAGTAGATGACTAGTTATTTAGGAACTCTCTATATATAGTAAGATCAATGGTGAATAAAGTAAGCAAGGATTAATTCCCTATTCTCATCCCAACTCTCTGTTTCTCATCCCCTTCTCCTGTATCTCGAGATTTGGCACCACGGGAAGACCTTCTTACTGGCTGCCAAAGCCCCGGCCACCTACCATACACTCATACCCCATCCGTTCACAACCCTCAACCCATCACAAACAGTATCACTGCTCAGGCATGACCTTAATTAATTTAATATTATATAGTAAAATAAACGATAGAATCATAAATAGTTTTAAAAAGGAGGCATATGCTTTACTTGATATCATGTCTATATGTTGTAAATCAGTTAGTACAAACAAAGCGTGTTGTATTATCAATATGTTAACCAACTATTCTGCTATTCACCATCATGGTATGCTTGTGATCAATAATCAATATGTAACAATGCAACTACAGCACATCGCCACCCAGATTTTCATACTAGAAGCCAAAAGTCAAAACTATTTCTTTAACCAATTACTTACCTGAGTAATTGCACCAAATGTTCCTAGAGTGAAGTTTGGAATGAAGAAAGGAATGCTTAGTTTAACCTTTTTTGGAAATGCTGCCAAAAAGTGTCCAACTTCCTGCATTCAGAATGCAACATGGTAGGTTGAGTATTTATACAAACCTCTCCGAGGTAGTAACTTCAAAATTGGAATTTTGTTCAACAGCACATCTGAACTAAGGCAACTCAATAAGAAAGATGTTCTTAGCCCTTAGCTCCACTCTTCATATGATAAGAAAAATGTATGAAATCAATGTAAGTCTGACAAGCTTTTTAATCAAATTGGAACACAACAGGAGAGATTACTGTGCCAGTTTCATCGTATATCCAGAAGATAAAACAGATCTTAAAGGTGCATTGTTGACTTGTTGTTCAAGCAGCCCCTTTAGGAGTTAAAAGATTAGAGCACGAACATATGCTCAACAGATTGAAGGAGTGAATTACATGAAATAGTTGGACAGCCAGGACACCATAAGCCACTGGCAAAGCTGATTCCACAAATGGAAGTAAAAGTTGCATATCAGGTGGGGGTCCAGTAGCATTTGGATCAGTGAAATATGTGACGATTTCCGGAGGAAGACTGCTAATCTGCACAAATCTTACCATTTATTAGCAACTTGGCATATAATGAGTGTTGGTATTAAGATGTGGCAAGCAAGCATATAACTAATGAAGAGTAGGTATACCTTTGATGCAATTCCTAACTCAACACAGGAGAACACAGTCAGAAGGAAAAGCAATAGTGAAATGACATATTGCCACAATGTAGTAGGTCCAGGTTCTGAAACTTCTCTTCTAAGCAAACCGAAACTAACACGTGGTCCCCCACGTGGGTCTTCCCCTTCTGAATTGGGCTCCTCCACCATAAAAAGATTGTATTTGTCACCTGTGAGTTCACGTAACTGCCGTTGAAGTTTTGCAAATATTTCCTCTCTCTTTCCCCGGAGGTTCCCAATAAAAAGGACCCCTTCCCCGAGATCACCAAAAGGTTCTTCTCTTGTCAACCAGAATGTTGTGTAACCGAAAAATTTGTCCTTAATAGCCTTTACATCAGCTGAATCAACCTTCTCTGGGCCTAGGAGTTCCAATAGCTTGACTGTGTCGATGTTATCAACACTGAAGCTCAAAAATGGTGGCTCATTTGATACACCAGGTGTCTGAGAAAATGGATATATGGAAAATGTATTTGAGAAAAGAAATGGACGTGAACGTATTTAAAAAAATATGTTTCACAGATTAAAAAGAGCATGGTGTGTGTGTCTTATTAATAAAAATAAGTGCCCTACTACGGTCAAGTTAATCGAACAAGTCGAGGATCAATGACAACAAAAACCACTTGGATGGTTAAATTGTCATTAAATATAACAGAGACACTATTGAATTCATCATCTACGTAAATTTTTATCTAACAACTCGACATGCAGTGCTAGAACACCCACGGAGGGAAATCTTCATTAGAATAGCACTGGAATTTGACCACCAGAACAAGAACATAGAGATTCCATCCCCCACAATTCTCACTATGTAATGTCTCACCTGGCATATCAACGACAAAATGCTACTTCACCACTATATTATACTCAACATCGTAATCACAGTGATCCATCGTATGTCAGAGAATTTGGTCTCAGAAATGGATATTGTGTAGTAATCCTTAATGTGCCACTTATCCATACTCTACTTGCACAGAGTTCTGTCACCCACTCAATAAAACTAAATGAATCAACAAGCTATAGTCCTACTATGTTCCACAAAATTCAGCACGATCCTCAGTACAGCTAACCGAAACTCTAATTATACCTCCAAGGTCCCAAGCTCCAAAATACTCCTGTCAAAATGCTCAAAAACTAACGAGTAAGCAACTCGTTCAGCAATCCACGGCACGCCTTACCCCTGACGACGAGGACGAGGAGAAACCACCGGAGCGGGTCCGCTCGGATCTCAGCTCCTCCGCACCCCCTACCTTCGCCTCCGCCGCCGCTGCCGCCGCCTCCTCCTCGCTCCGCTTCTCCCCGTCCTCCCCGCCCCCGCTGCCGCCGCCGCCGCCGCCCCCGTCGATGGAGAAGCACCGCAGCCGGTCTTCGCACCGCCTCAGGGCCCTCAGCCCCACCTTCTGCCTCCACTCCAAGCAAGCGCCCCCTCTCGAGCAGCACGTAGCGGAGGCGGTCGCGGCCGCGGGGGCCCTGGGCCTGGGGAGGCGGAGCCGAGAGGCCGTGAGATGCACGATGGGGGAGCTCGCGAGCGCCGCGGCGGCGACGGCCATGCGGGGCGGGAAGGAGCGGCGTGCAGCGCGGAGTAGGTGGAGCGCCCGCGCCCGAGTTCGCTGCGGGAGTGGTGGTGGCCGGAGGCGGGAGGGGAGGGAGGAAGCCGCTAAAGGATAGGGTGCGGTGAGGCATACGCTTTCCTCCGTGGGTTGGAATTTGGACCGAAAATATCCGGGAAAAAATCTTCGGTTTTGCGCTCTGATTCCGTCGAGCTGGCCCAACCGTCAAGGTTGCATTTGGGTCATCACTCGCTGGTTCGCATATACAACTTCACATTTGTTATTTTGTTGGCGCGTTAGATGGAAATGTTGTGACACTCTGAAATGCAGAAAATAAAATACACCAAAGTGTTAACGATTAACTCTCAATTACTCTCTGTTCTTTTCCAAATCACCTGGAGCAAGCTGCTCCACCGCTTGATTCTTCTTAAGCTAAAAAGCATGTGTTCTGTTATAACCCATGTCTTATATATCTCCTCTTCCTCTCGTGAATATATTTTCGGTTACACAGCGTGGATTACATCATTTGGCTTACTCCAGCCCACTTAAGCATATATTTGGCCTTTTATCTCTCTACTATCTTGAGCACTACTTCATGTTGCTGCTTTGATCTCCATGTTGGCCTTGACAATATCCCTCCCTTGAAACTGGCTTGTCCCCAAGCCAAGCTATTGTTTGTGGAAAATGGCTACGCAGTTCCTCTATATCTTCCCACGTGTTTGTAGCGAGACAATTAGTCTATTAAATCAAAACCTGAGGAGTAATTGAGTTACCTCATTAGAATTTTAAGGTACAATAAATTATTTTGAACCATTCATTACTGTTGATCTAACTACTTAGATTTAAATAAGTTGACATATTACCTTTTATGAGGTAATAGGTCACATTTCCTAGTGATTCTTCTCTCCTTCCTCTCTTCCTCACCCTTTCCTTCGTCCTCTCTCCATTCTCCCTCTTGCATTGCATTGTGTGGGCTGGGGCAGTAAGGTGCTTCACGTGGCATGGAGGGGCATGGAACACGGCATGCGGCACGCGGGGGGAGAGGGGCGTGCAGTGCGCGAGGGCGGGATGCTGGGGACAAGGCGTGAGGGCGGTAGACTAAACGGCGGGGCAGCGGATGGGGCGCAGGGGCGACGGACTAGGCGACGGGGAAGACAGACTTGGTGGCAGCGGGGGCGGTGGACTAGGCGGCGGACTTGGTGGCAGCGGGGGCGACGGACGGGGCATGGGCGTGGCAGACTTGGTGGGGTAGGGTAGCCGGTGGGGCGCCGTGGCGGCGGAGGCGGTGGACGGGGCGACGATTGTGGCGGTGGCGGCGGACTAGGTGGAGGCGGTGGCAATGGCCTTGATCCGCAACCTACGATGCCATGCCAAGGACGAGATCGAGGTGGAGTCCCTCCAACCAATTGACGTCCTTGACGTAGAGCGACTGCAGCGTCGCCATGCCTAGAAGTAGCTTGCCTGCTCCTTTAGCTCGAAGGGATTCTGCCCCAACAGCTGATGTCCCAGCTCTAGCAACCACCCACAGAGCTCGCTCGGGACGTCGTGCTTCACTAGCCGAAACACGCCTAGATCCTGGCAGGCTGCCACCAGCGTCGCTCTGTCCTCTCTGCCGACGTGCTCAAGTCTAGTATCAGCAACTCTAGCTCAGGTAGACCTCACCAGGACCACACATGCAAAAGACGAAGATGTGGGAGAGAGTCACGAGATGGCACAGGAGGTGAGCCAGTTACCACAAATTATAATTTATTTAATTATTTTAATCATAATTAATCAAGGGTTCAGATTAATTTGATGATCCAAAATTCGCAAAGGAAGCTTCCAAGAGAATGGAGATGGTAATGAAACTTGCACCGGATCCTAGAATCCCATAGCCAACCTTAGCTGGGACACATGGAAAATAGGATGAACAACACTTTGATGAGGTAATTGCAATTTGTAAGCCATAGAACCAATCTTAGACAATATTTAGAATGGCCCAAAATATTTAAAAGATAGTTTATGGCTGGCACGACAAGCAACAGAGGATTGCAGGCTGCAACTTGAGGTATACCAAATCACCCATTGAAAATTCTATAAAGCTTTGTTTTTTGTCATCTTACGATTTCATCTGTTGTTCCGTGCGGTTAAGATGCTATTGCAACAACTGATTCATCAATTTTCTTTCCTCCAGCCATTTTGCCAGGTCCGACACAACACATGACTCATAGCTAATTCTAAATTGTCTTGGTGGAGTACCATACAATACTTCAAAGTGAGTTTTGTTTAATGTCGAATGATAGCTGGTATTGTACTAATACTCAGCTAAATAAATCCATCGATGCCACTTATGAGGACAAGCATGAGTGAAACATTGGAGATATAACACCAAACATTGATTAACTCTCTTGATTTGACCATCGGATTGCTGGTGATAAGTTGAACTTAAATGCAGTTCAGTACCCAATTTATCAAACAATTGTTGCCAAAACTAACTAGTGAAGACCATGCCCCTATCAGAGATAATCACTTGAGGAAGCCCGTGTAATTTATATACATGTTCATGTATGATTGATCAACAATGGCAGCTGTGAATTGATGTCTCAATGTCATGAAATGAGCATACCTTGAAAACATATCAACCACTACAAATATGTAGTTGTAACCACCTGAATTCGGCAACCCTTCAATGAAATCCATAGTAACCATTTGTCAAGCACCAACTGGAATAGGGAGAGACTGAGGTAGACTAGGATAATTAGCTCTCTCTGGTTTTGCTCGTTGACAAATACTGCACCCCTTAAGTTGAACTTGAGACATTTTCTTCATTCGAGGCCAAACAAACAATCCTTTGAGCCTCCTATATGTCACTAGAAACCCAAAATGATCCCCCACTGGGCTAGCATGTAATACCTTAATGAACTTATGTTGCATTTAGGGATGAAAACAGAGCGAAAACGGACGGAAATAAGTGTTATCATATCCATTTTCTTATTTTTTTAATGGAAACGGAAACGAAAACGGATATCCCAGAAACAAATACGAAAGCAGATAGTGCCGAAAACAAATACGGATCGAATAAGAAAAGGATACAAATATGGTTCGAATATCTCTTGGAATACATAATATCAACTTATAATACATATAGTTCTTAATAGGAATGGTTCATACACCGTTCTTAATAGGAATGGTTCAAAGTTTTAAATATAATTATAAAGGAAAAACAGCTCCAATGTTGTAACTTTCATCGTTTATTACTTGATCTACGTATTTTCCTCTAAGTCATCCTTCGTATCATCATAATCCTCTGTATTGTTGATACTACAAATACAAATGATGGAATAATATTAATTCTCTTCTGATGGATAGCAGCAACATATCATAATATAAAAATATTTTTGTTGATTGTTTACGTGTGTTTGTCAGTGGCACTTTGGCTTATACTAAGCAGCTAAAAAAAGATGTCGAATCAGAGTAGGCTGCTCCCACTGGCACTTGGTGACGCTAGCAAAAAGGACAGGCTGCAGCAGACAGCAGTGGTGGAGAAAGGAGGGTGTTGGCACTACTTGGCGGAGGAGAAGAGGGCGGCTGGCCAGGTGAGTGCTCTACGTGGCTGACGGGCGTGACAGAGGATTGGCTGTAGGCAGCGGCGGCGGAGGGAGGAGAGAAGCTGCAGGCTACAGCGGAGGGAGGAGGAGAAGCTGCAAGCTACAGCGGCAGCGGAGGGAGGAGCACGGCATGTGTGAGACAGTGAGAGTGAATTGATGTGCTGTTCGTTAGTGGGCTTGTTGTGAGAACCGGCTAAAAACGGAAAAATTCTGTATTTCTTAAGCGGAATAACCGTTGCCGTATCCGTTTCCATCGAAAATCGTTGTTCCGTTTTCATTTCCGTTTCTGGATAAAAATTTCCGTTTCATTTCTGCACCGAAAAATTCCGTTTCTGTTTCTGTTTCCGTCTAAACCATTTTGTTTCCGTTTTTCATTAGAACAGATGGAAAATTTCTGCTCCATTTTCATCCCCAGTTGCATTGATGGATTATTGCCGATCCAAATTCTTCCCTTGAACCTGATAAGTCCATTCTTAAGTGTATAATTAGGACTAGCATCTAGATCAATAGCAAGTTCTTAAAGAAGTTGTCTAGAATATGGATCATCATGATAACCTTGGGATATTTCTTCTGACCATTGTAGATGGCAGGATGAAATATAATTTAATTCTGAATCATTGTCCTGTCCAAGACAAAGCATCAGCTTATAACATTATTGACCCCTTTCTATAATAGATTTTATACTGCAATTTCAATAATTTAGTGAAGGCCTTTTGCTACAAATGAGTTGATAGCCTTTATTCTATTAAGTGCACAAGACTCCTATGGTCAGTAAGTATGATGCATTCTTCTTCTTGTAAATAGGATCTCCAATTATTGACAGCTAATAAAATAGCTAAAC
>KE372790.1:1217596-1270352 GCA_000418225.1 Zizania latifolia | reverse complement strand
TTTGAGCAACATTTTATTTGCAAAATTTTCTTCCTCAAATTTTAATACTCAAAACTCTTTTCTTTTCTTTAAAGAAAATTTCATTTTCAATTTTCTTTTTCTGAAGATTCTTTTTTCCTTTTATTTTATTCACAGCTTTTATTACTTTTATATTTTGGAAAATTTTAGGCTGTGACACATGTACATATGGAACATTACAAGGTTTAGCCGATATGATCTTTACATATACTTAGATTAATATACTTTGCTAGAGGCCACTGTTAACGGAGTATGGAAAGAAGTTTTCATATATTAACCAAGCTATATGTGAACCTACAGGGTCACACACTTAACGGGTTAGAAAATTGGATTCGAATACGATTTGAATTGGGCTTAGTTTGTATAGAGATCCAAACGGTTTGGATAGAGAACCGAACAGATCAGATAGGGATCCGAGTAGAGTCCTGGTTGGGCCTAGGAGGGTCTAAGCTAGGATGTCTATATATATGGGGTGCAGGGCATAGGGATGCTAAGCTTTTTTGTCTCGCATGTTGATGCGTTCTCGTACAAAGTTGTTAGCCACTAAGAGCAAACCCTAGCCACCACCTCCCAAGCCCGACCACATCGTCGACCGCCTGGGTGCTAGTACTCCACCAGCCGATGTTCCCACCCTGGATGTGTGTATACTAGTAGAGGCGTTGCTATTCTACTTTGCATCAGCATCGGTGTCACTGATTAGATCGGCGGCGTCATCAGCTACTTCTCGTGGACTGTCATCGGCTTGAAGGAGGACTCCTTAAGAGAAATCCTCAGGAGTTCTCGACGACGTTGATCGGCTTCTCGAGGACTTTCGTTGGATCCCCGAGGATGCTGATCAGCTCCTGATCACATCGGCACGCTCGAGTTAGATCAGCTCGCTACTCTAACTCTCCTTTCGCTGCACTGCGTGCCCGAGGTAACGATCTATGGTCCCTCTCTTAGCAAGATATCCTGCTGTGTGCAGTAGAAAATTTTTGTTTTCGGCTAGCGTAGCCTCCGTGTTCCCCAACAGATAACACTTGGTTTGTTTTTTTAATGAAACATTAAGGTCTCTCTTCTCTTAATGTTTAGATATCTAGCCATTCCTCTTCTGGGTTTTCTAGCTCTACCGACGAGGTCGAGCTAGCAACAATGAAGCCAAAGGCACAGGCAAAGTGGTCGACCAACAAGCTAACCGTCAGAGTGGTAGACAACGAAGGCATGCCAACAGATAAAGCAGTAATGCAGCAGTTGAGGAATTTGGTAGGATTGAATGTACGGGAGAGGGTCCTGTTGACCCTAAGGAAGTTCGATGATCTCAGTGGACAGTAGAAGAATGCACTCTTTAATGATGGGATCAATAATTTCCTCGAGTTTCCTAAGAAAACCAAGGCGACATCATTCAGGAGAGTGATGAAAATGATTGCTAAGTTGTGGAGATCTCACAAGAGCAACCTTGTAACAAACTTTGTCGCTAAAGACCTCGAGCCCTTCACTAAGTTTCCGTACTAAAAAGGAAGGATTGGGATCAATTTGTGAAGATAAAGAGCTCAAATGCATTCAAGACAAAAAGCTCTGCGAAGAAGGAGTTACTGGCTGGGAATAAGCTACCCTACAACCTTGGCACGCTGGTTATGTGGGGAAGAAAGACAAGTGGATGGCCGAAGATGCTAGGCTGGCAAGTGAGGGCAAGGAAATCCATGGCAACAGTTTTTTGGAAGATCATGGTCATTTCTATTGGCCTAGGAAAACTGTTAGAAAGCGGTGCATTAACATTCACCTCGAGCAAAATGACGACAGTAGCTCAGAAGATCAAAGATCTTGCTGTGCAGTCATCACAAGGATCCTTCACCGTTGTGGGAGAGAAGGATGAGCTTACAAGTGCTCTAGGTTTCCTAGAGCACCTTGTCATATGTGAGGCATGTCTAGCTCGCAAGGTTGGAAGTATGGTTTCTCGGATAACGTTGACATGTATAAGAAGCAAAAAAGGTCCATGGGAATCGGTGTCGAAGCACTGAGGCAGTCTATCATAGAAAGTGCATATTTAGACCTCATGAGGAGGTTCGCTGCACAGGGCATCATCCTTCCAGCTAGAGCTTCACTTGGAAGCCCCGCATGTGCTAGAAAGAGCAGCCAAGCTTCAAGAGAGGTTCAGCAACCAGGACTGACCCCCTCATCTCACAAGGCTGTGCCAGATACCATTGACCAACTCACTAGACCCACCCCGTGCTCACTTGTCATAAGGCCTAGGTGTATCAGATCGAGGTGGCTAGGGGATAGGTCTTCCTAGATGTGCATGAGCTATACCAGTGAGGGGTATGCAATCATGTTTGTCATTTTTGTGCACTCCAATGTGGTAGACACCGTACTGCCTATTCTTCCAAATGATGACATCAACAAACTAGGCCAGGCACATCTTCAAAGGATACAATCGAGCTGGCTCTAAATTATTGTCAAGCCTAACACATCTACTAGCTAGACTCAGGTGATTCATGCTCGACCTCAACCTCAGGCTCCTGCTCAACCATCTGCTCGGCTTGCTGTTCAACCTGCTACTGTCGAGAAAGAGAAAATTGCCATCGCTATGCCACCTTCTGAAAAGCCAACTGGCAGCAAAGCCAAAACCAAGAAGACCGCCTCTAAAAAGCCAAAAGAAGTTGTGAAGCCCAATGTGGGGTTAGCCTAGACTCAGACAAACCCTAAGTACTTATATGGCAAGCCTCTACTACCACAAGATCAGCTAAGGAAGGCAAGGCAATCTATAATGGAGGTACATGCATTCGATCTCACTGGCTACAACATGAACAAAAGATCAATTGTTGTAATGTACAAGGAAAGACATTTCATGACCGGCGATGGCTATTTTTTGCTTTGCTTTGAGGATCTATATGATCTATTCAATATGGACGCTCTTGACGTCAGCTTACTACGATGCTGGATATTGTAAGTCACTTAACCTAGCCTTTTAATTAAGGTCAACATGTAAATATATGGTATTAATTACTTTTTTAAATCTGTAGGCATGTGGCAAGAATACAAGAAAAGGCGATCATTCCTATATCTCGACCCACAGATGATAGCAATGTTAGCCATCAATTCTGATAGGGAGTCATGCATGAACTACATTACAAAGTTCTTATCCCTATCCATCTGGAAATAATATTTTATAATGGGCGTACACAACATGGGAAGACACTGGGTCCTACTACGCTTCGCCCCCAAGTGAAACATCATATGGTATATTGACTCGGCAAGACTATTAGGACCTAATGGCGACCGCACTGAGAAGGACTACTCCATAATTAGAAGCATACTCGATGAGTAAGGTTTTCTTCACTTTATTATTACAAGTTGAACCTTTAAACTATTCTCGCTGAACTCATTTTTGTTGTACCTCATTATAGAGCTTTCGGTGCCGGTATCGATACATCAAACGCAACAGAACGTTGATAGTTGGTGCATAAAACTATAGTGCTGGTAAGTCTCTAATGTTTGCCTTATCTAAATTAAATGTGTCGTTCAAACTAATCGTGTATTTCCACAACAGTGCTACACTCAACCTCCTAGAAACCAATGCGAGATTTATGTCACACATCATATGATGATGACATTAAAGGCTATGGAACTTCAAAAGCCAAAAGTAAGATACTATCATATATATAATTGCTGTGTTGAATTTACTTTTTACTTATGTAAACATCGACTAATATAAAAAACTCATTTCATAGGAATTCAACATACAAGAAAATGTTCTCGATGAGAATGGCTTGCATGATATCTGAGTATGGCTAGGGACATTCTTAATGGAACAAGTCGTCTCTCCGAAGGGAGAATTCCATTGTAGTGGCATGGACTAATTTTTGTTGGTTGTGATATAAATATGACTTGTAACAGTTGATGAAAAGCTCACTTACGTAATGTATGCTTTGTTTTTGCAATACAAATTATGATATGGTATTCTATGATATTTGCAATGTACAATGTTGGCTGCCAAATCCTGGCTTTGATTTCGGATGCAGCCTAAAAAATTATTTTTTTACAATATGACCATTACATTAGTGATGGGCCTAAATAAATACCCGTCACTAAATATGCCCTATAGTGACGGGTGTCAGTGCCAGCCCATAATTAAAGGGTTTGTACAGGTCCACGTCCCAGCCAGCATGACCCTCTTTTAGTGATGGGTCACAGTGTGACCCGTCACTAAGGGGTGCCCTATAGTGACGGGTGAAAATTGTGACTTGGCACTAAGGGGTGCCCTAAAGTGACAGGTGAAAATTGTGACTCGTCATTATAGTGTCTCTTTAGTGATGGGTGTTTAACCATCACTAATGATAGTGTTTTATTGATATGATAAGAGTGACGGGAGATATGTCCATTACTAATATAGGTTTTTACCCATTATTAATAGGCTTTTCTGTGATAGTGAAGATAAGTGTTTAGACTTGCATGTAACAAGACGTTCATCCTTGCATCTAACAAGTCTAGTGTTCAGAATTGAGGTCATACTAGATTGTATGACATTATGCTCCTATCACACTTACTATTGTGTTTGTGGGTGGGTGTTTTGTCTCGACGGGCTACTACACTTGAAACCATGGTTGTCTATTGAAGTAGTGTCAATATGCAGTTGTGTATGAAAACATGCATACACACTTTCTATAATATGTAATTTTATCAGACGAATTTATGTTTGAGTACAATTAACAATGGTCTTTTTCAAAAAACAAATGTAAAATGGAAGCACCACATAGGTGGAACATTACTTGGCTATTTAGCTGGTCATCAAGTAGGCTGATGCTACACGATTGAATGTTTTAAGGACATCATAAATTCTAAAACAATATATAACTTTCCTAATTTGTAAGTGGCAGTAGCATTAGGAATAACAAGGTGATGCCCATAAATGAAAAGTCCAGAACTAAGTTGAACATTAAAATATTGTCAACCACCAAAAGAGAATTACAGAACTAATCATATATATGAAAAGGTATGAGACAGTTTGTGACCGTGAATGAGAACATACATTAATCATCTTTGGCAAATAGACTCAATCCCATGCTATCTAATGCTTTGTCCCTCTCAGCCAATGCTTCTACACTAAGATGATTTGTAGGAGCAAACATTAGATTTTTGTGAGTATCTAGCATTTTTTTCTTATACTACTTGATGCCTAAGATTGGGTGCTCTAACCTTGTTAGTGGCTAGACTTTCTTGCACTAGAGATATTTTATCATAGTCTTTTGTAGCCATGTTGCTTGCTTTAATGAATTTACCTAGTTTTCAACAATAGCAGAAAAAGCATCAGTTGCCTTCTATTTTGCATTGCGTTCATCTTTGGTCTTCTTATGCCCCATAGGGTGCTTATTTGGATTATATTCCAAATCAATGACTTCATTTGAGTAAGGAGTTATACTCTTGTCTTTTTCCTTGTTCATTTTTCACATATGTAGACCACTTCCTTTCATGCCGCACCACCCTCTATATATGTTGCAATGTAAAAGACTTATTATTATGTTCAGAGGCATAAAGTTACAATGCTCGATCCATCATTTGGTCGTCGCTTATCCCATTTTGGTATACTGTGGTGTTTCTTACCTAGCAACCATAAAACTCACTCACTAGTTTCTTAATGCAGCCCCAATGGATCTCCAATTGGTTATGGTTTCTTTTACGATTACTTGTGTTACTATTATACGTAGCAGTAACTTAACATCTCCTCAATATTGCTTAGAATTCTTGTCATATCCATCTATTGGGTCAATCAAATTTTCCAATCAAGCACTTACATACAAATAGAAAAAGAATGGACATCTTAAATTTTTTACTCAAATGTGACATGCATAGACAAAATTTTGGCATTCACATTTCAAAAACAAAGAAAGTTAACTTACCAATCTAATGTCTTCTTCATGTGACCAATTCAATTGGACTTCAGACCACTACCACAAAAATGTTATAAAAATGTTATAAGTAGTGGTACTTTAGTGCTGGTTGTGTCTAAGCCGATACTGAAGATGTATCACTGTCGGTTCATAAACACGAGGACGTTAAGTTTTTGAATTTCATTATTACTACTGGTTCATAGGAACTATCAGTGCCGGTTGTATTACGAACCGGTACTGATAGTAACACTATCAATGGCGGTTGCTCTCACCAACCACCATTGATAGCTACTCTCACATGTATATATACACCACTCATCCCACTGGGCCACTGCGCACTGCCATCTCTTCTTCTTCTTCCCTTCACTTGCTACTTCTGTTTTCAATATCTGACACTTGCTATTCTTTGTTATAGAGAAGGGAAGCATCGGGGAAGAAGTCGGTGACCATGGTGAGTACAGAGAAGATGAAGAAGGAGAAAAGAAGAGGTTCATCGGGTATGTTAGGATCTCACATCAGGTTTACAATGTTAGGGAGGATTATGAGAGGCTGAGAGATGCTGTCAACAAGCTCGTTGTTGAGGGATTCACGAGCAGCAAGTTGTGGCCTTATGAGAAGGTACCATCTCATGATTCCCATTAAAATTTCATTTGCTTTACTTATATCATTTTATTTTTTTTTGGCAACTCTTATTACATCAGTGATTGGTCTAACTAGTGTAGAATTTGATATAAGACACTACAACACGTCGGCACCTTGGTTGTTTCATCAGTTGATAAACTAGTGTGTTGGATATAGTTGCTTATGAGAAGGCATGTTTTAAACAGTGCTAAGTGTCTAAGTCCATTTATATTTTAGGATATAGATACAGCTACATTCACTGTTTCCTGATTATGCAAACATTATTATATTTGATAGTAATGATTAGGTGTTGCAGATGTACTGTGAAAATCTGCTGTTTGACAAGGCAAAAGAATAATTAATTGAAGTTTTCACATTTGCATGAAGAGGTTCGCCAGAGATGACGTGAAGCTGTTCGTGAACAGCTGCGGGCTCACCAACATTAAGAAGCAATTAAATCCTACGTACAAAATCTCTTAAGCATATTCTCTCTAGAAAAGGTTTTACAACTTTTTTCCTTCCTCATCTCATCTTCCTTTAATTTGTTGATGTAGAGACCAACACATAAAAGAGATTATAAAAGCATGTATGCGTATGTATTGATGTATATAAAGATAAATAAGATATTTAAATTGTCTTGTGATTGGGTGCATGTGAAGTGGTGGTGACATGAATTTGTTACATGATATCCATGTGTACATGTTAGTAGTTAATTTCAAAATCGACTGACAAATTGATGCAGTCAAGCTGCTTGGGCTGTGGACACTTTTAGTGTCATGAGTATCAGTGTCGGTTCTATTACGAACCGGCACTAAAAGTGATTATCAGTGGCAATTTCAAAACTACCTCTAATAATCATGGACTATCAGTTTTGATTAAACAGTGGCAGTTCAAAACCCGTCACTGATGATGATTTTGACCCGATACTGATGATGGTTTCTGCAGTAGTGGACCTAGCAGGATTCAAAACATCGTTATCAATATCAATTGTTTCTTTTTCTTGTGAACCTATTTGTGCATCTCAGAATGGTGATTGAGTCCCTTCGGACAAGCAGTAGTAGGTGACATTGTGGCCTGGCTCATTGGAGCACCAACAAAATAGAAATTTTCATGAGGATGATTTCCACTGGAATAGTTGAATTGATGTGGATATGGAAACAACAAAATCAATAGATTCTGTATATAATTAACAAAACCACCAGATGGATACAATACGAAAAATTAGAAAAAAATTACTGTAAATTAAGGAATAGAAGAATATAACAAGTGCAACATATGTGTGTGGAGGAATCATTTCATCATTCTATATTGCAGTTGATTAAATAGATCTCAGGTGAAAAACTATGAACATGTGAAAAAGAAATAAGAAACAACAAAACCATATATATAGATGAAAAGGAATTTTTCCTAGCACTCTACCATTCGGAGCTGCTAGATGACGATGTCCAACATGCTACAATGGCTGAAGATTTCAATGGAGCACTGGATGCAGGAACAACATCAGGAGGATGATCAGTGGCTTGTGCACCAATGCTTCCACTAGAAAATTGGATCCTTGATTTTTTTAGTATTGAGATCCATTCTTTCATAGAATAGGGGAGCAAGCATGCGCAACCGATGCAACGTGTTTGGGCGGGAGCAAGAAGTTGATGTAGAGCGTTTGAGCAGGTGTAGGAAGGCATGTGAGCGGGAGAGGTGGTGGATTGCGGCCGTAGAGGAATCATATTGCAATAGATCTTTAGCCCCACCGATCAAAACGATGAGTTAACTCCAACACAAAACGATCGGTTTTTTCACTCGTTGATGTGTGAGCTAACATTATTTCTTATATACTTTCCTCCTTAACTCTTATTCTACGTTAGTAAAATACTTACATGGCAACACCTTTAAGACTATAAAACTATCCTAATCAGTCGATTGAGAGTTGATGAGGATCAACCTAACTCCTCACATTCTTCATCTATTGTTGCTGCTCTAGATCCAAGTATCTCCAATGCATATAGAGTACCTATCACATGAGCATGAGCACAGAAAATAAAAAACAAGGTTAATCTGTTCTTAACTATTTTAAATTAGAATATCAGTGAGAATAGTTTGCTACCTAATAGTTGTACCTTACTTATGCTTAGGTTTGAGAGAATTACATCATTGGAGATTGGAAGATGCATGAGAGAAAGAGCTTCATGGCCCAACTCGGCCTCAGATTGATAGTTAGAGCAGTCCAAACTAATTTGGCACAAATGCCTTCATACGGACTCCAATTTGGACGTGTGAGCACTTGTTGGAAAGCTTACGTCGAGTCAGATCTAGATTGTACTCGTGGACCACTAGATTCGATGTGGTCACGTCGCAATGATCGAAACAATTAGCCGAGTGTAATCTAGAGAGTCTCCAGATTGAGTCCTAGTTTATTTTTAAGTGTTAGGGATGTATATATATCATAGTACTCGACTAAAACAGAAGACCATGTTTATTTGATGCAAATATAGATCTTGTTCTTCTCTTAGGGTTTGTGCCGCTGCCGCCAAACTAGAGAGAGGAATTGAGAATTTTACCATAGATTATTCTTGCTTTTCCTCCCTAGGAATTAAGGGTTTAATAGATCTACTATTGTGTGATCTAGTGAATCAATATATCAAAGCGTGTGGTTTTACGAATTCGAGATAAAAAAGTGTGTTGCATGGACAATGTGTTGTTTATCCAAATTCATGAGATTGGTGTATCCAGATTCTACGTCGAGAAGGTCAGGCACCCCGTATCAAGAGTGCCCTCATACTCATATTTTAGAGCGTTCATATTGCTAGACGTGACGGATAGTTTCTACACCATATATATTATTTAGAAACTAATTATACAACTAATATTTAATGTACACATTAATAATTTAATACCGCTACTCTCTTATGATGCTTCGCATATTGCATAGAAATTAGGTCTCATAGGATTCTAGTTTATTCTTATTTCCTCATTATATATATTGTTACAAATTAAAATCTCTTATCATATGTGACATACTACACCTTTCAATTACTTTTATAAACCATTTTGAATTTATGCACCGGAATTAGAAAATCAACTCAAATAATTTTGGTGTCGCTTATTTATTCTATTTTGAAAAAAATATTTTTTATTTATAAGAGAGGTAATATTTATTTAAAAGGACAAACATGAAAGAAAAGATAGAAAATAAATAGATGTTTGAAACGACTTATATATTTTGAACAGAGTTAATAAAGCTAAAATGATTTATAAAAGAAATTGAAGATACTATTTAATACTAAAAAATTATCCTAATGGAAGCATTGAAACAGTTTTAAAGCATCAACTGCTAACCACTATATGATTCGCCAAGCAAATACTAATCCAGTACTACTCATCAACATGGCCGGCCCGATACGGTGGTTTTGGAAACCGCTTAGCATTTTATACTGCTATGGGTTAGCTTATTAAAGCTAGCTGCATACAACATGTGGCACGACTTGCATTGATACGTGTCCATTATCTTATGAAATCTTACTTCATGAGGCAGGCGAGCACCAAATGCTGTTCACATGCAGCGCCGACGACGCCTCCCTGCTCCATGCATATCGATCTCAACATTGCGCATTTCAAATCTTGTAGCCATTGATGACCCGATTCGCGGCACGGAGAAACTTGACTTGTCTCGTAGAGCGATCATGTATACGTGCCATGCCACTACGCAGACCGCAGACGTGAGAAGACAGAAAAAATGAGCCGTTTTGGGGGATTTTTTTCGCACGATCCACTCTGCCGGCCGAGCGGCGTGCGTGGGCGCGACTAGGGAAGCCAGCAGGATGCTACAGGTAATAAGCGCATTATTAAGGAAGTCAATAGATAAAATATCATAAATATTACGTGTTTTTATTCATATCCGATATAGCAAAATCATACTTGTACCCTACCTATTCAAATATATGAATTCTTTTCCATACCCATATATGTACGTGTATTTAATATCATAAATATTACGTGTTTTTATTCATATCCGATATAACAAAATCATACTTGTACCCTACCTATTCAAATATATGAATTCTTTTCCATACCCATATATATACGTGTATTTAATATCTAACGGATACACGGAGGCATAATTACATGAAACAAACAAACCTGATGTTGCAGGAGTCAGGACAGAGTGACACCGATTGGAGAAGAGACGGGGCTGATGGCGTCACGCAACGGAAGTAGTGAGGGGCTAGCGACACATTGAGGAATGAGAAATAATGAATGCATATAGAGTATAGAGGAATTAAGGGAGGTATTAGAGTTTACTGTTGGACTGGTATTAGGCTTTTTGTATTTTGGTCCAACTAAAATAAGTAGGGTATGCGGGCAAACCGCTATGAGTACTACTTTTCATACATATACCTACTTACCTACTAGGTATGACTTTTTCTTATGTATATACCCGTAGGTACCGATTTTTTCTCATACCCGTTTCCTAATAGAGCAATTACCTAAGGATAAATGGATATCAGGTATCCATTGATATCCCTACACGTGACTAAGTTTTTTAGTTAGAATTACTGTGAATTCAGTTTATAGGTATGATTATAATAATTTAATAATCTGACTTATAATATTCTAGAGAAAAATAGACTATGACCTGTTTGACATTGGGTTTATCGGTAGTTTATATTATTATCTTTAGATAGAAAATGTCTATAATAACCCTTAAAATAAAGTGTTCGGATGGAGATGTGCTAGAATGTAGATATAAGATGATAATGAGTAATTTTTACTAAAGTGCACTGACTATTTTAGTCTCATGTAGAGTAATAAGTAAAAAAGTTAAATAAGTACCCTCTAGAACAACTTAAAATAATTAGGAAAATGACTTATTTCGATTATTAGTTACGTGACTTAATATGATTATTAGTTAAGATGACTATAATTATTTCATTTAACATATAATTACCTTCTAATTCAAGCATAATCTGTCAATAAATTCTAAAAAAGCATAATTCAAATTATAGATTATATTCTTTCAGTCCTATAATATTATAACCAAGACTAAATTTCATATTTTATAGTACAACAAATCTAAATAATAAAATATTTATTTATAGTGTTAACTAATAAACTGAATAAGCATAACCTAGAACAAAAATCTAGCCAACCGCGTCCGCACCGGCGTGGCATGGGTTGGCGAGGAGAAAATTGGGTATTTGCCACTCTCAAGAGTGGGCTTCGCAGAAATGCCACTTTCGTCGTTCACTTCGTAAAATTGCCATCCAGCTCAAGGCATCTTTGTTTTTCATGCCATTCCACCCATTTCCTGTTTTCTAAATTTCTTTTTCTAATTTTTGGATGGGAAATAGACCATTATACCCCTGCCTGATTCGTACTGATGCTGAGAATAAAACTGTGCGTGCGATGCTAGGAATAAAATTGTGCTCCTCACCGCCACCCTCCGCTCGCTGCCGCCGCCGCCGCCCTCCGCACGCCGCAGCAGCCCTCCGCTCTCCGCAGCAGACGCCGCCCTCCACTCACCGGCGCAGGTAACATTTCATGTGTTTTTTACTTCTGTTCTGGATTATGAATGAAGCGCAATGAAATGCAGATTACAGAAGAATGCTTATTGATGAATGTTCAGTGTTTTCAGGGACCTGTGTGAACCTTCATGGTTGTGACTGGGGAAGCATAAATGCAAGAGAAAATATGAACAGTCCAAGTTCTTGTGAATTCTGATTATGTCAGGCAGAATGTGCTGTGCTGTGCTTTGCAGAATGTCCAAACTGAGTGAAGAGAGATTTTGTGTGCTGTTTTTATCACTACTGTTGAAGCCACATATATTGTAAATGTATTATGCACTTCAATTCCTTGCTACTCAAAATGAATGGCTTCTGTGAAATCAAAGTGTTATGTAATGCATCCTTTTGGAACAAATGAGCTACTTTGCCAAGTTAGTATGAAATTCTTACAGAATGTCTCCGTACCCAATTTTCTCCTCCATACCACATTCTTAAATGAATGGCCTCTGGAATTCAGATCAAGAAGAAGCCAGTGAATATTTATAACAAATACAGTATCATTTCACTGGACAATAATTGAGAACAAAATGAACCTAACTTGCAAATCCATAATCCGAGTAAACAGTTCATATCGCATATCGTATTCTGATAAGAAGAAGAGTTAACATGTAACAAAAATTATTCTTTTGAGTTGACATCTAACAAATGCACTTTATAACTTTCTTTTTGGAGTCACTTTCTTGTGTGCAGCTACAGTAGGGATCATCTCAGGAGTAGTGGTTGATGCCTGTGAAGAATTACCCTCCCCTAGCAAGAAAGCAAGATGGCTGCACACATATGTATTACGAGAATTAAATAAATATTTTTTCACAATTGTACATGTATGGACATAGATATGTGCAATTGTTTGTCACCTAGTCACCATGCCTGGACTATCATGTAGTATTTGTTCTCTAGTTGGTCTTTGTGGGGTGGTAGGTTCACCTGGCCTCTCTTTTGTAACGTTCTTTCTAGGCTTCCTTATCCTACAAGAAACAAACAACGCATTGGAATGACGCGGTAATTAAAGTCTTGGACGAAAAAATAACGCTTACCTTTTTTTCCATTGAATGGGCATTTGTAACTAGCCTGCCTGTGACCCTTTTCACCACATCTTTTGCAAGTCACGGGGCCTCTAATCATTTTCTTCCCTGCGCCACCTTCATCATCAATGCTACCTTCATTGCCACTTTTCTTCTTCTGGCCACCTTCAAGACATCCTTTGATCCTTAATTTTCTCTGTCTTCCTATACTTCTTCTAGCCAATGGTGCACCAACAACAAATGACAGTTGCACTTGTGGCCACTGTGATTTGTCTGTCATTGGCTCAATCTCTATCCCATAAGCAACCTTGAATCTATCCTCCGAGTAGTACTCATGCACAAATTGTTCAATTCCTACTCCCCTTTTTGAAGTCACAAAGGCCAATACATGTTGACATGGCTTACCAGTGTGTTGCTATTCAAGACAAGTACAAGTCTTTTGATTTAGCTTCACAACATGTCTCTCACAGTTCTTGCTATTGTCCCAAACCTCTACACTCCAATTTGCTGATTCCACCACTTTTAAGTGCCCCAACCCTCTTGTATTTGCCTTCAGTTGAACCATTACTCCTGGGAGTATCCTTCCAACTGGTAGTCTATCTCCAATCCTTCTTCTCTTTCTCCATAAACACATGATCCTCTCCCTAACCTTGTCAGCAAGTTCAGCAATAGGTAGGTCCTTAATGTCTCGGATCCAGTTATTGAAAACCTCTACTATATTATTAGTGATATAATCACACTTGATTTCTTGATTAAAGGTACATTTGTACCACTTGAGTTTATGGTGCTCGCTTAACCAGATTTATATAGCTTCTGATTCTGTAATGATTTTTGACATATGATGTATGAATACCTCTTTTCTATAAGCCCTTGCCGTATGATACATCTTCCCAAACCCTTGGAACCTTTTCTGAAAATTCTTCATAAGATGGAGAAAACATTCTCTTTGCTCTGCATTTGGAAACACGTTCTTTACTGCATTCTCTAAACCTTTGCAAGCATCTGTGCACACTGTAAGGAGTGGAGGATCTCCTATTGCCTTCTTTAGCTGACTCATAAACCAAGTCCAATTGTCTTCTGTCTCGGAAGCTATGAAGCCATAAGCAAGTGGGTACATCCAATTGCGACCATCAACTGCTGTAGCTGAGGCTAAATGACCATTCCACCTTTCATTAAGTGATGTAGAATCGATACTTAGATAAGGCCTACATCCTTTCAAAAAACCATCAATGCATGGTTTAAGTGTATAGAAAAATCGATGGAAATACACATTACCATCTACCTCGAGCACTTCAATCTCCACAACACTTTCAGGTGATCTCTTCAGCACCTCTGCCTTCCATCTATATAGCAACTCAAAACTATCTTCCCATTTACCGTAAACCTCTGCAAGAGCTTTTTCTCTACCCCTCCAAACAGTATCATATGAAATTGTGACAGACTATTCATTCCGCAACTTATTCTACAACTCTTTAGCACCCATGTTAGGAGAATCCCTGAGGATACTCACAGCCTTTAGCACCTATGGATGAAATTTTGATTTGGTGTGATAGTCTTCACCCTGCTACTAGAAATATAATTATGTCGATCAACTAAAACCGTCACCTTTACAGTACTTTTGTCATCTTGTAGACTACCAAGAATCCTCCAAGGGCAATCTGCACTGGACTTACAATACTCTCTAAATCTCGTCTTATCTAACTTCTCCGTGCCCAAATAAAACTCTTCATTGATGGCAAATTGCTGCACTGCCAGTCTGAACTCTGTCATTGATGGGTACATACTGCCAAGATCTATTTTTGGGTGGTCCTTATCATATGTAATCACCATCTCATCTGGAATAGGGTCACCAACATCAAGAGAACCATCGTTGTTGTTACCATCCTGTTCATCCATCAAATCTATATTTGATGCAGCCATCTTTGTTTTCTCCTCCTCATCTGTCAAGCCCAAAACCACATATATCTGATCTTCATTCATAAGCTCAATTCTTCCTTCCTCATCATGTGTCTCTACTATCTGTAAGTTATCCCAGTCAACTTCTGAGATAGGTTCAGTAGAGCTCCCTAACGTGATCTGAAAGCTCTCCCTATACCAAATATAACGAATGTCAGGGTTTCTCTCAAAAGAGAGACAACATATGCTTTCGATGAGAAATATACCTGGAGTTGTCTGTGGATCTTCCGACAAGATCTCAAAAAAAAGACAGGAGATGCAATTTGCAGTTTTACAATGACCGACTACTCGATCTAAAAATAAAAAGTTTCAATAAATAGTAGTTGTATAGGCAGCACACAAACTTATACTAGTAGCATACTAAACAAGATGAATAATTGCACAAAATCGTATGTTCAACTTGCCGACAAAAAATAACTGGATGAGAGATCTCCTACATGGTGTTGATCTCATCGTGACATAAGAGTGATGGCATCTTATATAAAATACATAGTCGGCGTCGAGATTACTACCTTCAAACGCACGGAGGCAGGCAGCGTTGAGGACGTCGGACGCGTGGAGGACGACGGTCGGATCAGGCGCACCAAACTGCGGAGGCCGGCGGACCGAACTGGCGCGCCAGGTGGGCGAGGCGGGCCGAGCGGGCAAGGCGCGCCGGTCGGGCAGGCGAGACGCGCGCGTCGTGAAGTCCCGCTGCGGAGGACGGGCCGCGCGCGTGGCGTGCCGTTGAGGACGGGAGGTCGCCGCACTCGCAGAGGACGTGCGATCGCTGGCCTGGATGTGCGGATCGGACGAAGCCAGACGAGCAGGCACGTGGAGCACGAAGCGACGTATCAAAAGAGATGGCATGCGATCAGTGCGAATCAGGCAGGGGTATAATGGTCTATTTCTCATTCGAAAATCAGAAAAAGAAATTTAGAAAACAGAAAATGTGTGGAATAGTATGAAAAACAAAGACACCTTGAGCTGAATGATAATTTTATGATAATTTTATAAAGTGAACGATTAAAATGATATTTCTGCAAAACCGCTCACGAGAGCGGCAAATACCCAATTTTCTCGTTGGCGAGCCGTTCGCGCACAAAACCAACGAAAAGTAGGGGAAGAAGCCAACCGAGATCCGAGAGCTCGAAGTATCGAACCGTACCGGCGCCCGCCTGCGACAAACGCTCTCCTCCCTCGCCCCATCCGATCTCCTCCCCTTTCCTCTCCTCTCGGCTCCTCCTCCCCTTCGCTTCCGGCTTCTCCTCGCCGCGCACCGCCGTCCAGCCGGCGGCGAGAAGGTGGGCGACGAGAGATGGCGTACCGTGCGGACGACGACTACGACTACCTCTTCAAGGTGGTGCTCATCGGGGACTCCGGTGTGGGGAAGTCGAACCTGCTCTCGCGGTTCACGCGCAACGAGTTCAGCCTCGAGTCCAAGTCCACCATCGGCGTCGAGTTCGCCACCCGGAGTATCCACGTCGACGACAAGGTCGTCAAGGCCCAGATCTGGGACACCGCCGGGCAAGAAAGGTACGCGGCACCCCAACACCCCCCAGATCCGCCTGTGTTAATCGAGCTCCATTGGTCCTCTGCGTGTTAGATTGGCCCGTTCGTTAGCGATTGGTAGGTTTTTCTCTCATGTGGATCTCTGATTTGGTGATACTTAATAGCTGCGCCCGTATGATTGACCTGATTAGATCCTTCATCCTTGTAGGGTTAAAAAAGTGATAATAATTTGGCATTCCTTTCATTCATAGACTTCCTTGATTACACCAAAATGTCCCAATCTATGACATTTTTAGCTGCAAGATATTGTAGTCAAAGATTGTGGAGGACCAGGCACTTGTATTGGGTAGGTTTTTATGCCATGACCATCTAGATCATCAAGGAATTAGGGAAAGTGTAGATTGGGGACAAAAAGTCGCCAATGTCCTGTGCTGAACAGTTAGATTTGATGGGAATGCGTTGCACATTATGTACTGTGTTTGATGGAATTATAGTTCATGCGCTTTTGCCATTCAACCAGTTCCTGCATAGTAAATGATCATCATTATTTGTTTATGTTGCAAATTATCCCCTGTGCTTGATGGAATTATGATTCATGTGCTTTTGCCATTCAACCAGTTCATGCATAGTAAATGATCGCCATTTTTTGTTGATTCTGTAGATATCGAGCTATCACAAGTGCATACTATCGTGGAGCGGTAGGTGCTCTTGTTGTCTATGATGTTACACGGCATGTCACCTTTGAGAATGTGGAGAGGTGGATGAGGGAGCTCAAGGATCACACGGACGCCAACATTGTCATCATGCTTGTGGGGAACAAGGCGGATTTGCGTCACCTTAGAGCTGTCCAGACCGAGGACGCCAAATCATTTGCTGAGAAAGAGAACGCTTTCTTCATGGAGACATCGGCCCTAGAGTCAATGAATGTGGAGGATGCTTTCACCGAAGTGCTCACCCAGATATATCATGTAGTGAGCAAGAAAGCTCTTGACATCGGTGATGATCCTGCTGCCCCTCCCAAGGGGCAGACCATCAATGTTGGTGGCAAAGATGATGTCTCTGCAGTGAAAAAATCTGCCTGCTGTTCATCTTAGATCAAAATGACATGACAAATATGGAGATACCTGAGGTGATTCATACTTTGCAGTAGGACAGAGGATGTTATTGCAATCGTAGCCCTCATCTGTACTCGTGTTACGAAATGTCTCCTTCGTTTTGCCATTTGATACACCAATTCATTCAGGACTTTTTCTTGCCGGTATAGTTTAGGGACATGAAAGTGTGAGGCCATCAAATTTTCATACAGGCTATTTGTTTGCTTCTGTTACGGTTTCACACCTTGATTTATTTGTATGTGCCGTCTGTTTTCATTAACGCAGTTCATCGTTTCTGCAATTTCTGCTGGCTAGACTGCTATTCATGAATTTTGCCGTCTTCTCCTGCTTGCTCGGCGTTGTATCCGTAACTTGGCATGGAATAGTGTTACTGTACGAAATACTTCATCGTTTGAGTAAATATAGTCATCTGTACGCTACCTGTCTCTGATGGCCTGACTACTGAGAGGTGACAATGTACAGAGCACGATTTAGCACTGCATAGTGCATGCACTTACACGTCGAATCTGAATCTGAAATGGCGCCAGTTTGATTTAGCGCAAGGAGATGACTACAAGATGGGTTCCAATACTGCTGAGATTCAATATGATCTCACCCAACTACCATGCGACGGTCCTCTAGACAAAAGACGCGTCCGTACAAGCACCGATTCGAATTTGAAGCGCTCTAACTTTGTGTATAAATACATGATCAATGAATAAATGAACACACTTGATTCATTCTCTCCATTGTGTATCTCTGTTGCGATCTTGATGTACAACAAATACAAGAACAACGTTAGCAACAGTTGGGCCTGCAAAAGGCAGCAACAGTCGAAACGTTATTAAAAAAAAACACGAACAGCGCATGCTGCTTCGACCAAACCTCCCAACAAGAAATGCATACTTAGTTAATCGAAATTCACAAAGGAACAATTCAATTCCTGCAGAAACCAAGGAAGATCCTCAGATTCGAAACAGAGATTACCCTGCTAAAGAACTATCACTCCAGGGCTGAGAAACTCCTGTAGTTCTTTGAATTTCACAATGTACAGAAGAACTACACGTTCTCACTTTTTCTGGGAAAGAATAAAGATAAATATCATTTACAATAGAAAGGAGCGATCTAAAAATGGGTAAAGAAAAATGAGTGATCTAATTAGCTATGCCATGATGAGAGCTGTTTACGCACCATGGGACACTTAGTGTCTAAAATAATCTACAAGATGAACGATTCTTACTATACAGTTTTAGGAGGATCGGCTATGTCCTCACAAGAAAGCAAATACAGGTAAAACCATTATCCAGCATGTCTTATGTACAAAACTGAGCTGAATGTTTGTTGCGGCAAATAACCAATAAATGTTATTGGCATCCATCATCCACTTATTTCTGCTGGCAAAGCTGTTGTTTTGCAGATGGGGCACAGGTTCTTCACCAGCAGCCACTGTTTTATGCACAATGCATGGTACTTGTGACCACAACCAAGGGTTCCAATAAGTTCTTTAGCCTCATACTCCTCCTGCATAACAAAGAACAAACTCCCTTTAGAAACGTGAAGCACAATAGCATATATTAGCTGTTCGCTGTCAAATGTCAAACGTGACTAGGATATGCACACTATTTTACGTGACCGTAATGTTTCTAAAAAATGGTGAGTAAAATTTATCATTGTTGTGGAACAACTGTGATATCGATCATGGACCTGGTAGTGAATATTACAAGCTATTAATGAATAATGAGAAAGGAGACAGACCTGGCATATTATGCAGGCATCGTTCTCCACAGAAAACTGATCAGACATGCAAGCTAGTCCTGGGACATAGAAACTTGACTTCAAATTTTCTTGGATGTAACTTTCTGTAAAACCAGGATTAACATTTCCGATCTGCTCCTCCAAGGCTACAAGCTCCTGTAGGGGAAGCAAGCAAAAAAATCTATCAGTTACATGCAAACCACAACCAAAATGAGCTGTCATTCTGTTCCATACCTCATAAGTCATGCTGTCTACATCTAGCCGCATATCTCTATGTTCGTCAACAAGTCCTGCATCATACAATCTCGAAGGATCCACGGACGGAGCATTCTGTAGAAACAAAATTATTACTTCAGATACCCGTATTCGATAGGAAATCATTTAACAAGGATGTTCATCTATGTAGACAAGAAGCTTCAGTGAGGCAAGGACGCCACACTTTATTATATGTGGTGTCCATAGAAAAAAGAAAGCTCAATAGTAAGTACTTGATTTCTGAGCTAGGGGCAGCAGGTTGCCAGGCACAGCAATAGGTGGATCATATACCCAGGAATGAGAACTAGATGTTTCATTTATTGAGGAAAAAGGTACATGAGATAAAAGGTTGCAGTGAAAAGTTAGATATAGTGTAGGATTCACTAAGAATGAGGGAATTTTATTTCCAGAACATGATGACCAACACATATTTTAAATCATTTCACATGAAAAAACACCCTAAAGATTTCAAAAACTATGAATAATACCAGGTAGAACATCAGGTGATCTTTGGAGCTAAATTCTGTCATCCATTAAATTTAGCACTATCCCATTTGAAAAACAATGAAACTATATTTCCAGCATGAGTATGAAGAGAAATGCAAACTGTTTAAAATAAACAGTGAGCAGATATATCTTCCACTATTCACCATCTAATTATAAATTAGTTATATATGTCATTGTATCAGGGCAAAAACAGAGAGGAAATGTGAATTACCTCCTGTGGCAGAATTCTTAAACTCCCAGTGTTAACTTGGTTTGCTGCAGATGGCTGAATTGGAGGCCGAAAGGTATGCCCAGAATTTGATGAAATAGCCAGAATTCTTGGATCCAAGGGGAGGCCAGTACCAGAAGGATGTACGTGATGCACTAGATTGTTACTGAGGTAATGTTGAGGAGGAATTTGCATTTGGATATGATTAAATAGAGCAGGATCTTGCATGATATGCATAGGATTTTGTTGGAAATGAGGCAGCGGACCATAAAAAATGGCAGAAGGGCCAGGTTGGTAGCACTGAAAACCTCCATTTGGCATGCCTATGGCTCCTGAATGAACAAAGCCACCTGTTAAAGGCAAGATTTTCCAATCACATATCGAAATCTCCTACTCACAGTTTTCCATTCTATTGCTAGTCCATAAACGACCAAAAAATATTATTACTACCCAAAATAGTAAACCATAATTTTAGCAATCCAAAGACACCGCCAACCATAAAATAATCCCTCAAATCAACATTTAGCAAAATACCATGACAGCTTTCACTTAATTTTATTTAATAGGTTTACTTACCTGGAGGATTGGCCGCCTGTGCAATCCATGCATTGGATTGGATCATGTGACCAGCTGGAAATACATAGTTGCAATGATGCACCAATTCTGGATGAACAGCTGTTGAATTGGACCTGTTCAGTCCATCTGCAGAAGTGTACTCTGGTGGGTTGGAAACTGCAGTGCTGGGTAGAATATTTGATTCAAATGAAGCATTCCATGGCCTATGTGAAGGATTTTGAGGCACATGAGCAGATGAACTTGAGCTTGAAAAACTGTGAACAAAGTGATGGCCACCCACAAGTAATGCATTTTTTCTCTTGATGAATTCTCTGGCACTGTCACCAGAATTGCCACTGCTGCTACTACTCTCATTCATGGTTCCTTGAGCAACTTGATGATAGAAAGATGGTAGCGGTGGATTGCCCAATCCAAAACCTTGCATAGGAGGTACATATCTGTTTGCAGCTGTTGTTGGTATGCAGGGATTGTACATAGTAGGTGGGAATACAGAACTTGAATTAGCACCTACATGGGGGTATGAATTCTGAA
Source organism: Zizania latifolia (assembly GCA_000418225.1). NCBI lineage: Eukaryota > Viridiplantae > Streptophyta > Magnoliopsida > Poales > Poaceae > Zizania > Zizania latifolia. Next base: position 1,248,896 of record KE372790.1, on the reverse strand, counting down.
CATGCTGGTGCTGATGATTAATGCTCCCATAGTGACTCCGCAAATCTGTATTTCCTGGAACCCCAACAGCAACTTGTGCACCCAGGTTAGCGTTGCTCCCAGAACCTCCATAATAGAAACTTTGAGGTTGAACTTGGTTTTCACGATTAGCAACCTGATGTGTCCAATCCATATTTGTACGTGATATAATGCCAAAGTTATTTCCTTTGATTAACGGGAGGTATAGCAAGTTGGGTCAAATATTATGCTTTATCATCACCTTTCCTGCATATTGGATTAACAAATATGATTAGCATAAAATCCAAGGTAAGTAGTCATGCAAAATGCAAAGAAAGCATGTGTTTTTAGTGGCCATGGCAGAAGATGAAGTACTTCAGGAACAAAGGAATAAAAGATTGATAAAAGGATCACATTTGGCTGATCTCTAAGATAGAAAATTTTGAACGAACATATAAAACAAAATAGCTAATGCCTCAACTTTTTGAGTACAGCATTACAACTAAAGTTCTCACTTGTCACTCGAGTCAACAGGAATGTTTGTTCGGATTCTCACTAAAAAGAGTAAGTTAAAGCCTTTTACTAATGGCAGAATATCACCTTATGGCCCTGTGGAATAAATCATTTTGCAGAAATATATTGAACTTTCAACCCCAGAGTGGCAGAGTTACATTCTAACATCAACAACCCGTCCACTGTGAGCTGTGGTGATTACACACACATGCTCTCTTAAAATCTTTCAACTTATCGGTACATCAATTATGAAACTTTTATCTTAATTTCCATCAATATAATCAAGTATCAGTTATGCGTTATTAGGTTACTCATTTATTCAGTGGCATTCCTCTGTATATCTATCCCGACGCACGGGACCCTGGGTAGGCTATCTGATTTTAGCTGTTCTAGTCTATGTTAATAGAAAAATGCTTGATAATTAGAGTATTAGGCTGCACAGGACTTCCAGTAATTCTTTCTTTGTCCGCCACTACATTTATTCACCTACATGCAGGAGACATGTGAAAAAATTCCAAATGAACAACATTGATCATTAAATGCAATATTTACATATTAAACAGGAATAAAAGGCTTCCAAAACCAATGGCTGGATTTTAAGTGAATTATGAATAATATAAAGTGATTAATGAAGAAATGAGCCAAAGGAAGTTTCATTAGGTTGATCCCTAACCTAATTGTCAATTGCCCGCCTTTCCAGTCTCTCGAACAATTGTGGATGCATGACTAATGCTGTGGTAGCACATTGCACCTGGCTAGTACACAACAGTCAAGTTGATTGCTCAAGCAGGCGTGCCCGATTGACTGGCCCAGGACCAAAAACTCCCTGTGTTGCTACAGCTACCTAGGCTCAGGGAGGCACACTATTAATCATTGCTTCGGAAGGCCCAAGGGGTCTAAAAGGAACTTTAGTGATCATGCTTGAGCAGCTGCCTGGATTGCTCTGATGCTGATCCCATCCGGTTAGCAAACCCCAAGTAGGCTGGTTAATGCCTCTTATTGACAAATAGTAGCATTTTTCGAAATCCTTGCATACAGTTCAGAATAAAAACAATTAGTTTGTATTGTTTTCAAATATCCATAATCCCATAGCCAATATTAAGTCTTCAAAGTATAAACAACAGTCCCTACAGACAACCTCAAAGACTTCATGTATCATGCCCTCTAGCATGGTTGGTCTATGAACAACTGCTATTATGTGGGCTATTTATACTGGAGTTGATTGGTCTATGATCAACTGATGTCTACAGCCGATAGCAACACACTAGAACATAAAATTTAGCGTTTTCCCATAGAGCTTTAGCCTTGTAAGACATCACACTTGTAGTAATACAGGGTTTAAGCAATTGTAAGGTTTCATCAGAAAAGGTTAGTTCGTTCATCTGTACTGCAAAACAAGCACAAAACATGGCGGAAAAGGAAAGAAGATCAGCTGGCCTACACATTAAGGAAAAAATTTCTTGATTACACCGTACTTTAAAACCGGGGCTAAAAAAGAGAAGTTCAATCAGCAAATTTGCAGCATGAAAGGGTGGATGCAAAATGAAACTATGCAACGTTGGGTGTTGGCAATAGCAGGAGATTGTCACTAAACATAATCCAGCTTTTAGGTACATCAATCTACATATTTATAGAAATAAAGAACACTATAAACTTAGATCTAAAAGCTTAAATATACCAAATGCAGGCACATCAAATACATTTGATAGGCAAATTTATCCCATCTAGAAGGGTCAGGATACTTCAATGTATAAAAGTTGCACACATGATACTGTGATATCATGACTCACAAAACCATTTACTGTAAAAAGCATGTGGCAAGTACAAATCATTTCTTCAATTTTGGTGCCCTCCTACAGTTATATACTGCAAAGTTCAGTTATTGAGTCCCCAGCCTTCCGTTCCAAGAGTATGCCATGCAACAGCTGAATGGCAGACACATATATGTTCTCAGCTAACCTTCTTGGACGAAGTTGTCCTCAAACTGCAGCCCTTGCACTGGCTTGCCGTGTAAATTACCAAGTGCTAGATCACCCAGTAATGTTAAGTTTTTAAACTCAAGAAACATGAACTCAAAAACATTGACATGAATTGATGTTTCCATATGTCCAATGATGAATCATCACATTTAGATTCATAGTTTGATAAATGAAACTGTTAAGTAGAAACCAAAGCATGAGAAATGATGTGTATTAAATGGTCTGTAGCTGAAAAAAACTAAGGTAACAATATACAATGATAACCAGAAATATTTTGATTTGTCACATTTAGATACATTTGCATGGATATCATTCAAATTCATTCCATAAACAAACAATAGACATACCATGAACTGACCTTCTATAAATATGTTGAAAGACCAAGCACAGGCAATCTTGGTGGGGTCAATGGAGATAAAGATTGTATCCAAATCAGAGGATGAATAGGTGTAAATATAATGACTTTGTAGAAACAATACATGACACAATGAAATGGTATACCAATGAAGCATATGAGTTCCAGTTTAGGAAAGTTTTGCAGAATGAAGAAAAAACAGCAAAGTAGTAGTACTCAAATCTCATCATAAAAATCAGTTAATGGCGCAACAGATTTCTCCTATGGCCTATGCACATGTACGAAGCATAATAAAAATAGAATATAGCTAAAAACTGTGGCAAACACATGAGTTAATAGTTAATACTATGTGTGCTCAATCTCTTGGAAAATTTGATAACTTTATGCTCTTGAAAGTATAGCAGAAAACTCTATATGAAGGAGAGACAATTTGCTATTCATTAGAAAAGAGTAAAATGACAATGAACAATCATTTGAAGTTTGAACAACATCACCCAGAAAGAACACCGATCCAACCCACAATAACTCCTAAATTACAAAATTGAGAGATAATTTGCAGATAAGTTTTCTAAATTATTATTGAAACAAAACCATTATCACAATTCCATATTTCCAGAAAAGCACCAGAACCGTACCCCAAAAAAAATGTACCTGCATTTTTTTTGAGAAACAGAACTTTGATATCCTGCTAATCTAAATAACGGTACATCTACTGGTGACAATTTAAGAAGCCAAAATAAAAGGTCACTTCAACTGACAACCGAATTCCTGGTTTCTTAAAGTGATGGAAATGTAAGTTTTACCTAATATATCCAAGCATTACCTAAGGTCCCCAGCACAGAAAAAATCCACACAAAACCACCCTTAATCCACCAAAGAAAATGGTAGGGCTAAATCACAGCTGTATGTTGTGCCCGCTCACCTGTGAGGCTTTGAACTAAGAGCTGCTCATTATCAAGCAAAACTCTCAAATGCTTATGCGACTGCACTCAATTCAGCAATCCACAAGCTATCGCACAAGTTTCAAAATTAAAAATTCATCACGGCTTAAAACCCTAGGGGAAAAGGGTTAGACCACCATCTACCAACAATGCCGCATGCCTGCATGGAAACTCCACAGTTTAAAGCGAGTTTCCCTGCATTAACAAAGCGTGAATGCAATTGCATACCATAAAAATCCCAATCCTATCGAGGAAGCTATCATCTAAGTCCCGAAACCGCCATGGTTTGACTAACCCAGCATGGTCCCGAGCTACTAACCGAACGAGCGCCGATGTAACTACAGCTCAAAATCACTTCAGTGACAGGAACACCTCGCCCAACGCCTCCCCAGTCCCTAATCACTCGAATCGCGGGGATCGGCGCCCTCCGCACCTCTCCTCTCGCGCGGCAGCCACAGAATCCGCCCACAGCGACACGAGCCAAGCTCACCCCCAGCAGAAAACTCGAGAAATTCCGCGAGCAAATTCGAGGGAGACTGGTCACCTCAGGGAGCGCAGCGCAATCGGAGCGGGAGCCGACGGAACCCCGCGCGCCTCGGAAGTCCAGCGGCGGGGAGGCGACGGCGACCGGAGCGGTTGGTGGTGGCGGTGGCGGATCGATCGAAAGGGGGAAAATGGAGCCGCGCGACGAGGCGGTATTTATAAGCACGATAAGCTTTTCGTAACGGAAGGGGAATGAATAGAGACAGGAAGCACACTGTAAAAAATGGTCTTTTATTTTTTTTATAAAACAACGATCAATTACATAGTTTCTAACCAACTGACTAACAAATACTCTCTTCATCCAGAACATTTTAAGTTCTAGAGTTCAAAGTTTGAACGTAATAACTTATAAGGGGTAATTTTTACTTTTAAAATACTCATATTATTTTTAAATTTGATTACTCATCACTCCACCAAATTATTCTAGGCTCACACTTACCTATCTCGTGGAAGATAATATGTTCATTTTACTTATCTTCTTAATACACGTGATCAAATCTAAATCATATGTAACGTCATTGTTGATAATCGGTCCAAAAACGATTTTGTTAATCATAGGCAAGTGACGCTATCGTCTATCACTCTATCACCCATTTTGTCCTACTCTACTGTAGAGTTGTAGAGTGTACTCAAATACGTAACTTATTTTCATATTTTTTTAGAGGATAAGAAAAATACTTAATTAGCTATATTTGTGTTTGAATAAAATTAATATATTTTTTTTTCTTAATGTAGAGAAACCTGTGTGCTCTATGGCCTCATTCTGCCATGGTTTTTTAAGGACTCCTGCATGCTTCACATTTTCCTTTTGAGGTTCTCATTTCACTTTTGCAAAGAGATCTGTGATGGTTCTTGCCTGTTTCCTTGGGATTGTTCCAAAACTCTTTAGCGCCTATGCTTACCTGTTTATCTTGCCTTTATATCTTCACAGAACACACATCCTAACTCACTCTATCTCTATCTCTATCTTTATTTTATCGCATGATATACTACACATCATCATCTATCCAATTTACTTTACTCTTTTGTCAACAGTTTTTGTTCTCGTATATACCCTCTATTACATGTTACGTATTGTAAGTCATTTAACTTTATATAAGTTAAATTTCTCTATTTTTAACTAATTTTATAGAAAAATATATTAATAATTATAACTTTAAATTAGTTTTATTAAATTCATCATCAAATATATCTTAATAAAATATTTATTAGATATTGTAGATGTTAATATAGTTTTTAAACTTAATTAAAGTAAGAAAAGTTCTACTTCCTCTATCTTCAAGGTGCATTTGTGCTCTTGTGTGTAGGTGACATAACTCATCCGTTGGATGGACTCAATGCCGTCATGACATTTGACAGGCGGTGCCAGCAGCCAAAAACTTCAGTTTTTAGGACGCGTAAGCGCTCTAGCAAATACGACCTACATACATGTCACGATGTGAAAGATGAAACACTTCTGCTTGCTCGTAATTGTCAGCTAGCAGATCGATCACAGCATTCACATCAGCTATACGGACAGTTTGAGTCTGAAAGAAAAACTCCAGGTGCACAATATGAAAATATTTTTATAATATATTTATACTATTAGAATTCACCATAAACTCACTCAAAATATGTTACTAATTATACAGTAAGCTCCCATCTTCCAACTAAAAAAATCACCTGTGATTGCGACACGGTGGATAAGGTGGGCACTGCTAGGCTTCGTCTACGGCGAAGTGCCGCTTCTTTCGAACGGATTCGTTTCACTCGTCGGAGCGCAAATCGTGCCGGGAAGAGACAAAAGTGCAGCACTTTCCTTAATTACTATGTTATGTGGAGCTTGTCTCATAAACAAGTTTCCAACTCCAAAAAAGGTACGCCGAATGGAATACTATATCCTTGTGCGAAGAAGAAAGCGAGTTGCTGGTTTTGGCAAACCGGCAGCGGCACAAGTAGTAGGGTAGAGGGAGGATGACGAGCGAAGACAACGGCGCGGGGCACATGCTGTGATGCCAATTTTGCTAAGAAGAAACTCTGCTCCTGCAGCGGTACAGCCGCAGCACAGCTAGTGCTGGAGAAATGGCGCGGGCTCGCGAGACTGAGCCTGTGTTTTGGAAAATGGCGCGGGCTCGCAAGACTGGGCCTGTGTTTTGGTTCGGTTCTGAGCTCGAATCAGCCTATTTCCATCTAATTTTCATCGCTCTATGGTTAGGAGAAACTTGGGCAAGCGTTCCAAAAAAAATTTTATCTGCCACTATGGGCTGGAGAATCCCCAGATGCCATGAGGATGCATTATACAGTTTATTTTTTATTTTAATATATAATATATTTTATTTAAGTGCGATATCTAGTATTTGGTATAATAATGATTCTTATTGATTGTTAATATTTTATTTAAATATAGCACATTCAATATATAATTTTTGAATTTAGATATTTTAATTTATATTTTATATATAATATTATCTTGAAATTGATAGCCTCGCGAGCCAGCTCGAACGGGCTCGAGCCACCCAACAAGCCGAGCCTGGATTTTTAGCTCAGTTCATAAATAAGCCGAGCCGAGCCACGCTTATTTCCTTCCAAGCCACACCGAGTCGAGACAAGCCTCGTTTCCAGCCCTAAGCACAACTCCAAACCTCACGGAAAGTAACCATGGTTTTGGGTTAACCACTGATAGCCATAAAGGCCTATTTGTTTCAGTTTCTAGCAGTTGGAGATTCTTAGTAGCTAACTGGTCTAAGTATCTAGTTGGTAAATATCTAAATTCTAGTTTATTTCTAGATTCTGCAGCTACTGATTCTCATAATATGGATCTAGAATCTAGACCGTTTGTTTTAACTTTAGATTCTATAAGCTGCAACTGCCAAACGCTAAAATAAATAGATCCTGGACTGATTAATGTGATATATAGCTAGCCAATCAGGTGGTCCGATTGAACATGGCTTAGATCCATTTAGAGACAACTTGTTTTAAATTCGATGTAGCACGAGAAGGTTACCGTGTTTGGCTGTACCAGTTGATGACCTAAACACAACATGGTGCATGCTTAGTTATGTCATGCCAGTCCGTTTAGCTCGACAAGCCTAGTGGATTAGGTCGATGTTGAGCCTAAATCTGAAAAACCAAAAAAGAGAAAACCAGATAACTACGTTGGATCTGGCTCCTCTGACGTTCAAGAGTCACGTCACGCCGTGACTTGCCTCTGGCTCTCCTGTTTAGCGCAGGATTTTTGCTTGTTTAGCACAGGATTTTTGGACTCTTGTTTAGCGTAGGATTATTGGAGGAAAACTGGTGGCCAGCAATTAATAAAGAAGCAATAGATCCGTATTTTATAACGTAAGTAAGTCTTAGAAAATTATAACAAAGGTAGAAAAAATAATTACACAAGAAAGAAACTTCTAATATTTTGAAACTTTAAGCTCCAAGTCTTATAAAAGCATGTAAAGATCAAAGATCAAAAATTCATGCGCTAGTACCCTGCATCGTTAAAACATAAGTTAGCATAGAATCACAGCTTGTTTCTAAAATTTTTGAATATGTCTTATAATTAAAATTGCACAAAGAATTGTACCGTCAATAGTTCAGTGTAGCTCTAGATAAACTCATAACCTTGTAAATCATTCTTATTACTTCCAGGAGGGTTCTCTATGACTAATTGAGTTTGTGTTGTTCCGTTCATATTTTCTTGTTCCTTAGAAACATAAAAAATATGAAGATTTAAACAAAGTATTATGCTATGTGTGCATAGTAAAAAATAAACGAGGGAAAAGAAATTCATTTCTAAGATACGAGAAAACATACTGTAGAAGACTGATGTGTTGTTCTATTTTTCATTGTTCCTTTCATATTTTTCTTGTGTTGCCTGTCGATCTAAGTTCGTTGTCTCTTTGAGGTTCTTTTATGAAGTGCTTTCTTTTTCAGGCATGTAGTTCTAAAAATTTCATTTGATGCTTCTGGAAACATTTGGTTATCACATCCTTTATTTTGGTTGCTTTCGTATGCATTCATTCGCTCTTTAACTTGCTTGCTAAGGCTATCAAGTGTATTCTCATTAAGAATACAACATTCTTCAGAAATGGCCTATATTCCTTGTTTGTTCCAAAAGTGGTGTCAAAAAATACAACATCACCGAAATGAGCATAGTCAATGATCATCTTAGCATCTGCCCAAAATATATTTGTAATTTGTTCTTCACAATCCAATTGTAAGACATAATGGAAAGATGGATTTTTAGTAACTTTGTCTTGAAAGTATTTCAACATACTACATGCTTCACCATACATCAGCTCTCTTTGGCGCTTAGTACGCAAATAGTTTTTATGATCCTAATGGGTGTAGCTAAGATTATAAAATCCACCAACTTGTCGACTAGCCAATTCATGAGCAGCCTTAGATCCAATACCTGAATCATCGACTATGTCAATTTTAAAAGATTGTAATTCAGAAATCTTTCGTTGTGATGGCATTAGGTGGCATGTCTCTTTCAACCGAAGCATGTGATTGTGCTCAGGAACAAGATCAAATATTTCATATTTTCTTGTTTCTCGAACTATTGTAAGGCCCATACGAACTTGGCATCCAGTCCTAGTTTCAGCTCGAGGTTGCTTAGTATAGTAATCTCTTTTATCTGCTGCCCTGAGACCCTCTTTGCAACAAACATATCTGCATATCTACATGAAGTAATTATTCCATCAAACTTACTTGGATTCGAGTACCTTTTTCTGACACTGAATCCAATCTGACCTCCATAGTACTCCCAAAAAATAACAGTAAATAGATGATGAAATCAAGATTACATTAAGAGCATAATCATAGTATTTAATTAATAGTAAATAGATGATGAAATCAAGATTACATTAAGAGCATAACCATATTTAATTAACAGTAAATATATAGATGATGAAATCAAGATTACAACAAGAGCATAATCATAGTATTTAATTAACAGTAAATAGATGATGAAATCAAGATTACATTAAGAGCACAATCATATTTAATTAATAGTAAATAGATGATGAAATCAAGATTACAGCAAGAGCATAATCATATTTATAACAGTAAATAGATGATGAAATCAAGATTATAACAAGAGCATAATCATATTGATCCCTTATTTGAATCCCCATCAACCTAGTTAGCCTCCATGTTTGGATTTTCTTTGCCCTGCTTTCCATCACAGCATCTCTCCACGAATCACCTTGCAGCTTCGTCTTCTACAGCTCAACCACAGGAGAAGCTGCTGTAAGTGTTTTCCCTCCAGGAGAAGTTACTGTAAGTATTTTCCCTCCAACAAGAAAAGCTGCGGTAAGTATTTTTCCGTCAATAGGAGAAGCTGTAGAGGTAAGTTTTGGCGTCATATTGTTGCTGGCCACCAATTTCCCTCCAAAGGTCCCACGCTAAACAAGAAAACCAGGAGGCAAGTCACGGCGTGACGTTTCTCTAGAACGTCAGAGGAGCCAGATCCAACTACGTTGACCGTTTAACCAAGACATATCTTTGCCGTTTGACAGTTGTAATGTCGATCTAGGTATGACACGACACAACAAGCCCTATGTTACACATACCGTATCGTGCTTAGATAAGCTAAAATGTTACATATCACTGTTTGATCGCCGACACTAATAAATCAACAACCGGTTTTACAAACGCTGCACGCTTACTACAAACTTGCCTTCGCCTAGCTGAACAGTATCCTTGTTTGCATCGGACATCGGAGAACCAGGACGGGGATATTCCTCATCCCAGCCCACATGCCAAGAGGAATATTACACCGTATCATGTCAACTCCTACGAATAATCATACAAAATTCATCTGGAGAGTGTGCAGACCAAACCAATTCTTGTGCAATTAGTAACTCTGTAGAGATCCCATAAAATTCATGGGTGTCGGATGTGACCCCAGGTACTCCATGATTAAACTTATCAGTCTAGACTAAAGGCAAGTCAAGACCAGCATTGATCGTCCGATATGGCTCATGGAGAGGGATTCAACACCGATAAGAAAGGTTGAGTCCTTATCGGATAGTTGAACTCCAGATATAGCATCAAGAGATTTATTTGTATCAGAATCCTTGTAATTAAGGATTTAGTAACCGAGTTAGGTAGATAATCCTAGATCGACTCAAGATAGAGTCTTGGGTTATTAGACTTACCTCCTAAGTATATAAAGAAGGCGAGGCACCCCCTAGAGACATCTATCATCTAGTCATCCAAACCCATCATATATTTCTTGCTTTCGACGTCTCAAGCTCAAATAGCTTGATTGCATCGTATTGTAAGCTCCATCACTATATTAAACACCAAAACATTGGACGTATGGTTATTATCCTCTAGAAGACCTGAATCATTATAAATCTTGGCTCTTGTGCTCTAGAGTCGATCATCGGGTTCGAAGACGCTGCGTTTCTCTTACACACATCTTATCACCACCTCGAGTACCCCTTGGGTGGACTGCTCGGTGATTCACCAATAGTTGGTGCGCCAGGTAGGGGATCGTATCGCTTTCACCAAGGTCCGATGACATCTTCTTTGAATTTTCTCATGCCGGCTGGCTCCGTGATTATGTTCGGGAGTTTGGCGTTCATTGGGGACTTAATAAGGCAGCTTGTCCTCTTGAGCTCCTCGGCAATCGTCACTCACGGGTCAGCTGATTCGGGAAGTTCAGCTTCCTCCTCGATCCTCAGGCGAAGCCGCCGACCGAGCCGTGTTCGAGACCCAATCAGATCCAAACACTACATTGTCTTCTCCAACAAGAATGGTCAGACCATCTGACGCCAGTAGGCGGAGGTCAGGCCGATCGATGGGCTTGAAGTTGGTCGACAACCGAGTAGCCCCCGATTCCCGGCTAATCTTATCATGATGGTCGAGGGCATGCTATCCACAACTAGCAGCGAGCGGCGCCGACGCGCCGAAGGCAACGAGGTCGAGCAAAACAACGGGGTTCGCCGCAACCTCGAGGATGAATTCACTTTGGAGTTCGATGGGGAGAAGGTCTTCAAAACTCTAGCCGCCAATTTGGTGGCGATCGAGAGAGCTCTCGATTCTCTTCCTGAGGCTCCGAAACTGCGACTGGCAAAAGCTCTGGCCCAGACGGCAGCAACGCAAATCAACGCCCCGACACTAGTTCCGGTCCAACCGCTGTCTCCTTCCCCGAAAGACAAGGAGGGCGACAATCTAGACCGGTACCAGCCCTCAAGGGACCAGAATCCACTCGTCGATAGTCCGCACGGTGATCGCTCAATACCACCTCCACCCTAGAAGGACGAAACATGCTGCGTTCCAAAATCCATAAACGGGCAGATAATTGGGACAACCTTGAAGACAGAGGCAGTAGCGTCAGCAGTAGCACTGACTATGCTGACTCCTACAAAATTGAAGGCCGAAACCCTCGCAACCACAGAAGAAGCAGAAGCCAAGACGATCATGACGGTTTTCCCGTGTTCACGAGTTACCTAAGGCGAGTCAGGTGGCCAAGGTCATTCTGTCCCATGAGGATCGAACCATACGATGGCAAGACGGATCCCTCACAGTGGCTACGGCTCTACTATATGGCCGTCCATGCAACCGGTGGTGATGAGAGGGTAATGGCTAACTATCTTCTAATCATGCTCTCTTAGTCTGCCAATAATTGGCTCTCCAGCCTACCCAAGAACTCCATCAATTCTTGGGCATGACTCTGTTCGGTCTTCATTGACAACTACCAGGAGACATGGCAGAAGCCCAGAACTAGGTATGGCCTCTAGCAGCTACGATAGAAAGAAGATGAGTCACTTCGAAACTTTATCCGGAGGTTCTCTGAAAAGAGGACCACCATTGTAGACGTCGAGGAGCGCGACATCATTAATTACTTCATCAACGCCGTGCACCATACTTCTGAGGTGCACGGGGCCCTCATGAGGAAGAAGCCAAAGACCATAGCCCGGATGATCTCTATCACAGAAAGCTACGCCAACAGCGAAGATGTTCAAAGAGAAAAGATAGAACAATCACGCCATGAGAGCCAATCTCGTCGAAATAGAGATGATCATCCTCGATCCCCTTGACGAGAGGACGACCGACCAAGATCTTCTCACGGCAAGCAGAAGTAGAAAAAGAAGATGGAGAGAACTGTGGCGGCAGCCTACAGTTCGAGATGCTAGGAAGATGAAGCCATGTTAGAAGAACTCGACAAACCCTATCCATTTCATCCAAAGGGCAAGCATACCACGCGCAAATGCTACTCCTTACAAGATGCACTCATCAAGGAGTCCCGCGGTAATCCCCACCAAGGCAAACGACGCTGGGACGATGATGACGTCCTGAGAAGAGATAATCGGCCTCAAGACAACAACGATTTCTAGGAACCTCATAAGACGGTGAACATCATCTTTGGGGGCCCCACATCAACCGAAACCAAACGGCAACAAAAGATTTCGGACCGATGAATCAATGCCGCTGGATTCGAGGAGATTCAACAGCTATGGTGGTCGGACGTTCTAATCACCTTCTCCCAGGATGACTAGTAGACCAATATCCTAAAAACTAGCGTTGGCCTTTGGTTATTGAGCCGGTGATATTCAAGGTACGCATGAGGCGAGTCCTGATCGACGGAGGAAGTGGATTGAACATCCTCTTCCGCTAGTCTCTCATCAATCTTGGCATTTCAGTCAACAGCCTTCGAAAGGAGGACAACTTCCCGTTCTATGGTATTATACTCGGGCAAAGCTCGGTACCACTCAGCTCAATAACTTTGCTGGTCACATTTGGTTCTCGGTATAATTATCGGACTGAGCACATAACCTTCTGGGTCACAGAGTATGATATCACATTCCACGTCATCCTCGGGAGGCCATCCATAGCCAAATTCATGGCCATTGGACACTATCCGTACCTGGTGCTCAAGATGTCGGGCCCTGGCGGAGTCATTACTGTGTGGGGAAACATCGGTACCTCTTACGCATATGAAAAAGATAGTCTCGCTCTGGCCGAGGCTGTCGACCTATCGACTCGCATGGAGAAAACCCTTAGGCAAGTTCGAGCACATCCCCCCAAAGCCTTGGAAGTTCTAGCCAAGGCACCAACTCCCTCGAGGATCTTCACCGTGCCCTCGAGCACCAAGAAGATCATCCTCTCCGAAGCTGATCCATCAAAGATAGCAACCATCGAGGCAGGACTCGACTCCAAATAGGAAATCACGCTCGTCAGCTTCCTACGCTCTAATATGGACATCTTTGCATGGAAGCCCTCTGACATGCCTAGGGTTCCTCGGGAGCTGATCGAACATAAACTCCATGTATACCCAACCACTAAACCGATAAAGCAGAAGCTACGAAGGTTCGTACAAGATAGGAAAAAAGCGATCAAGGCCGAGATCGCCCGTCTCCTAGCAGTAGGATTCATACGTGAAGTTTACCACCCAAAGTGGCTCGCCAATCCAGTCCTTGTAAGGAAGAAGACAGGATAATGACGAATGTGCATCAACTACACCGACCTAAACAAACACTGCCCACAGGACCTTTTTGAGCTGCATCAAATCGACCAAGTCATCGACTCAATGGCAAGATGCTCTCTCCTGTGCTTCCTCAACTATTACTCACGTTATCACCAGATCGGCCTTAAAGAAGAAGACCAGGAGAAAACGTTCTTCATCACGCCCTTCGAAGCATACTGTTATACCACCATATCGTTTGGACTCAAAAACATGGGGCGACATATCAACGAGTCATCCAGCGATGTCTCTTGGACCAGATTGGCCACAACATCGAGGCATACGTCGATGACGTGGTCATAAAGGTGAGAGAAGAAGATAACCTCATCAATGACATTACTGAGACGTTCACAAACCTGTGGAAGTTTCGATGGAAGCTTAACCCCGTTAAGTGTGTTTTCAGATTGCCGTCAGGATAACTGCTCGGGTTCATCGTTAGCAACCGGGGCATTGAGGCCAATCCAGACAAGATAGCGGTGATAATGAGGATGGAAAAAGCTAATAACGCTAAGAAAGTCCAGAAGCTCACCGGTTGCATAACGGCCCTCGGAAGATTTATTTCTCGACTAGGAGAAAGGAGAGCTCCCTTCTTCTAATTGTTGAAGAAAGAGGAAGATTTCATTGGACAGCCGAGGCCGATGAGGCATTTTCAGCACTGAAGAAATTTTTAACTTTACCTCCGATCCTTACGGCTCCAAATCCAGAGGAGACCCTCCTCCTCTATATTGCCGCCATGACTAACGTCGTCAGCATGGCCATGGTAGTCGAGCAGCCCAAGGACGGACATGTTTTCCCGGTCCAAAGGCCAGTATATTTTATATCAGAAGTCCTCGGCCTATCAAAAGCAAGGTATCTACAAGTACAAAAGCTCATTTACGTCGTCCTGCTCACCGCCCAAAAGCTAAAGTATTACTTCTAAGCCCATATGATCGTGGTCATCATAGAATACCCTCTAGGCAACATACTCCACAACCGAGATGCAATAGGGTGTTGGGTAACGGGTAGGCTACGCTAGCACAAAAACAAAACTTTTTCTACCCCATTCAATCTAGGAACCATGCGAGTAATAGGATCATGGATCGTTACCTCTAGTCGTGAGACGCGCTAGGGCAGCGAAAGAAGAGTTGGGGAAGCGCGTTCTCGATCAACTCTGCCCAACTCCATCCAATCATCGGTGGTGAAGACGATGTAGCCTTGCGATCCTCACATCAAGATGATCAGCACCACAATTACAGCAACGCCTCTAAAGTATCCATACGTACAGGGATAGGATCACCTCACACCGGTATGCTAGTACCACACGTGAGGTTAGGGGAGATGCGGCCATAGCCGGTGAGGCCAGGTGGAGGTGGCGGCTAGGGTTATGGTAGGGATGAAAGCAACAGCCAACAGTAGCCTTTTCGTCCTAACCCCTCATCTCCTTATATAGTGCCCTCTCGTGGGCCTTTAATCAGTATTAAAGCCCAACAGATCTAATCTGTTCGTCTGGCTCAGAAGTTCTGGTCTAAGTCCAGAACTTCTGAAAATAACCTTCTGTACGAATTTATTTTTGTTCGAAACTTCTGGTCCAACCGAAACTTCTGGACCCGGAACTTCCGGTCCAACCGGAACTTCCGAAAATAACATTCTGTATCGAATTTATTTCGACCCGGAAGTTTTGGGTGGACCGGAACTTCCAGTTTGTCTAGAATTCACCTTTCAGGCAGGGCCAAAACTTCCGGTCCAACCGGAACTTTCGGTTCCTCCAAAAATCGAAACTGGGGCTAGTCCAAAACTTCCGGTCCCACCAGAACTTCCGATTGCTCCAGAACCCAGAACTTCCAACCTCAAGCTAGAACTTCTGGTTCCCCTAGAATTCTTCTTGAGCATATTTCCATCAATCTCCCACTTGCACAAGAGCTAATTCTTGCAAGCTTTAAATCTCATCCCCTTAAGTGTGTGGCCCGATAGGTTCATATGTAAATGGTCGCTACCCGAAAACCTTTTCTAGATCGCTAGTCAATAACGATACCTAGCAGTACATACTGACCCCTAAATGTATATAAAAGATCATATCAACTGAACCTTGATATACTCACGGACCAATCCCTTTACCACACAACCTTAGTCAAGCTCAAGGCGAGATTCGTGCCACCCTTGTGATAGCTCGACACTTCACTCGATCAAATAGTGGATTAATCATGATTAATTCTTTAATCATAGTGGCATGGCCATGCACTTTCCCAATTCAACTATCTCTAGGGGCCCAGAGACGTCTCTCCCGTTATTTAGAAGGGGTAAATTCTATCTTGATCGCTCACATTCCACGACATATTTTATAACATACCCGAAAGTAACCTTTATAACTACCTAGTTATGGAATAGCGTTCGGAAGCCCCAAAGTGTGTCATTACACATTCTAGAATCAATAACAATCTCAGGTCCAAGAATTCTGCAGGTACACCATTTGAGATGACAACTGATGGCACATCATGAATAACAATCCCAGCAGTATCTCAAGGTGGGTCTATCCAACATCATATTCTCTAACATATGTCCACATTACTGATTTGATATCTTCATATCCATGATCCGTGAAACATGATCATCAATCAGACAAATGTGCTAATCTATAAATCATCATTGTCCCACATGATGATATAAGATTATGGATCATTTAGAATAACATCGTGATAATACAAAGAGGTTCACAAACAAGTCACATACTTGCTGATTAATGTAAAAGATAATTATTCAAGGAACAAGATAACCAATTATCCAAAATACATCAGCATAGACAAGACTCCTTCTCTCACATGCAATATATTCTATCATACAAGTATCTAATACCCATAGAGCTCAAGTGCGCCTCATGCTTAGGCTGCGAGAGAGGTTTCATCAACGGATCGACAATGTTCAAATCTATATGCATCTTGTATATCTTTACATCACCTCTATCTATGATCTCTCGGATGAGGTGATAGCACCGCAGTATGTGCTTAGACTTCTGGTGTGACCTAGGCTCCTTGGCTTGCGCAATGGTATCACTATTATCATAATAAAGGTCCACTAGACTGGATGCATTAGGGATAACACCTAGCTCAGAAACAAACTTTCTGATCCAAACAGCCTCCTTTGCAACTTCAAAAGCTGCAACGTACTCAGCCTTCGTTATTGAATCTGCAACCGTTTCTTGCTTGGAACTTTTCCAACTTACTGCGCCTCCATTAAGGCAAAACACAAATCCAGATTACGATCTCGAATCGTCCTTGTCGATTTGGAAGCTAGCGTTGGTGTAACCATTTACAACGAGCTCCTCCGCACCTTCGTAGACTATGAACATATCCTTAGTTCTTCTCAAGTACTTGAGGATACTCTTTACTATCGTCTAGTGACTTTTACCTAGGTTTGATTGGTATCTGCTCGTAACACTTAGAGCATAGAAAACATCTGGGCATGTACAAAGCATGGCATACATGATGGACCCAATTGCGGAAGCATACGGGATCACACTCATCTTCGCAAGCTCATCAGGTGTCGAGGGACACTGACTCTTGCTGAGAGTAATACCATGTGACATTGGCAAGAAACCTTTCTTGGAATCCTGCATATTGAACCGTTTCAATATCTTGTCAATGTACGTGCTTTGGCTTAATCCAACTAGCCTTCTCAATCCATCTCCATAGATCATTATGCCCAATATGTATGCTACCTCTCCAAGATCTTTCATTGAGAAACTTTTTCGCAACAAAGATTTAATAGCATCGAGCATTGGAATACCATTTCTGATCAATAATATGTCATCTATATATAAGACCAGAAATACAAGTGTGCTCCCACTAGCCTTTTTATAAACACAAGGCTCTTCTTCATTCTTGATGAAACAAAACCCTTTGATCACTTCATCAAAATGAAGATTCCAACTCCGAGAAGCTTGCTTCAAGCCATAAATGGACTTTTGAAGCTTACAAATTTTTCTAGCATTTTTTGGATCGACGAAACCTTCAGGCTATGTCATGTACACATCCTCGCTTAGGTTTCCATTAAGGAAAGTCGTTTTGACATTCATTTGCCATATCTCATAGTCATAATATACGGCAATTGCTAGGATGATTCGGATAGACTTTAGCATTGCGACGGATAGTTTTTACACTATCAGGTGGATCGATCAAGTTTCAAACTTGATTCTCTCTCATGGATTCTAACTTGGATCTTATGGCTCCAAGCCATTTCTCAGAGTCTGGTCCTATCATCGATTCCGAGTAGGTCTTAGGTTCATCACTGTCCAACAATAATATGCCGTGCTGCCCCGTGGTTAGAAACACAAACCGCTCGGGTGCACGACTAACCCTTTCTGACCGACGTGGGGCTGATGTCTCGACAATAGGTTCTGCAACATCTTGCATATCGAGTTGTGGTTCAATAGGAGCTAAAACACTTTCGAGTGGTTCCTAAACTTCTTCGAGTTGCATCATGCTCTCACTAACTTCTTTCAAGAGAAACTCTTTCTCAAGAAACACACCATTCCGGGTGACAAACACTTTGTCTTCTTCCCGGTTATAGAAGTAATATCCTTTGGTTTCCCTAGGATACCTCACAAAGAAGCATTTATCAGATTTGGGAGTGAGTTTACCGGACGTCAAACGTTTTACATAGGCCTCACAACCCCATATCTTTAGAAAAGACAATCAGGGACGCTTCCCAGTCCATATCTCATGTGGCGTCCTCTCTACAGATTTAGATAGAACCCTGTTCAATATAAAAGCAGCAGTTTCTAGAGCGTATCCCTAGAAGGATAATTGAAGATTAGATTGACTCATTATTGACCGGACCATGTCTAACAAAGTTCGGTTCCTCCGCTCGGACACCCCATTCCATTAAGGCGTGCCTGGTGGAGTCAGCTGTGGAACAATTCTATATTGCTTTAGATGATCAATAAACTCATAGCTCAAATATTCACCTCCACGATCCGATCACAGAAATTTAATTGTCTTGCCTATATAATTTTGTACTTCATTCTGGAATTCCTTGAACTTTTCAAATGATTCCGACTTATGCCTCATTAAGTAGATGCAACCAAATCTACTAAAGTCATCGGTAAAAGTGATGAAGTACTGAAAACCACCTCTGGCTGTAGAACTCAGTGGTCCATATACATCTATATGTACAAGGACAAACAATTCACTTGCCCTCTCACTTTGATCAGTGAAAGGCGTCTTAGTCAATTTGCCAAGTAAAAAAGACTCGCATGTGTCAAATGATTCAAAATCAAATGACTCTAGAAGCCCATCTTTATGGAGCTTCTGCATACACTTATCTTCTCATTTATATGACCTAGACGATAATGCCAAACAAAAGTGGAATTCAAATCATTAAGCCAAGGCTTCTTCGTATTAATGTTATAAACATGTGTATCCTCAAGATTCAGAATATATAATCCATTCAATAATAGACAAGTACCATAGAGCATATCATTCAAAAATATCAAACAACACTTGTTCTTTATTGTGAATTCATAACCATCTTCCTCCAAACATGAAGAAGAGATAATGTTTTTGCCCAAGGCAGAAATGTAATTACAATTATTCAATTTCAAAACTAATCTTGAGGGTAGCGACAAAGAATAAACGCCGACGGCCAACGCAGCAACTCTTGCACCATTGCCGACGCGCACATCCAATTTGTCTCTTGCACACTTCCTTGTCCTATTCAGTCCCTGCAACGATTTGCAAGTGTGAATCATTGAGCCGGTATCAAATACCCATAAATCACTTGGACGAGTAGCAAGATTAATTTCAATAACATTTATACCTGAAGTGGAAGTCTTACTTCCCTTCTTCTTCTTGAGTTCTTCTAAGTATAACTTGTAATTCCTCCGCCAATGTCCAATCTTATGGCAGTGGTGGCAAGTGTCAGAAGTAGCAGGGCCAACCTTGGACTTTCCAACATGTTTAGGCTTAGAGCTCAAGATCTCATCTGAAGCTTTAGCCTTGCCCTTGTGTTTTCTCTTCTTGCTATCCTTCTGAACCATCATCACATGACTACAGCTTTTCTTAATACTTTCTTCAGCAGTCTTTAGCATCCCATGTAATTCAGCCATGCTTTTCACCATGCTATTTATATGAAAGTTCAAAATGAACGGCTCGAAGCTCGCAGGGAGCGACTGAAAAATCACATCCGTAGCCAACTCTTGGCTAAGGGGAAAACTAAGTTTTTTTAGACTCTCAATGTAACCAATCATCTTGATCACATCAGGATTGACTGGACTGTCTTCTATCAACCTGCACGCAAACAAAGACTTTGAGGTGTTGTACCTCTCGGCCTGAGCTTGGTTCTCAAACATGCCTTTGAGTCCCACGATCATATCGTAGGCATCCCTGTTCTCATATTGCTTCTGAAGCTCAGAGGATATATAGGCAAGCATGAGACATCTAACATCAATTGAATCATTGGCGTGCTTCTTATAAGCCCTCCGATCCGTGGCAGATGCATTATCAGCTGGTTCATCAGGATGGGGCTCCTCTAGAACATATTCCTTTTTCTCTTGTTTGAGAACAATTCTCAAGTTTCTATGCCAATCAATAAAGTTTGTTCCAGAAAGCTTTTCCTTTTCAAGAATTGATCGCAAATGAAAACTGGAAGTGTTACTAGCAGTAGGTGCCATGAACTATAACAAAAATGCAAGTTTTAGCACTATGCTATGTGAATCTTCTATCAAATAAAAGATGCTCCACTACATGATATACAATCGTTTTTCCTCTTACGACATGTAGTGGGACAAGATCTATATTCAACTAACTTCTAGTGAGCTTTGGCATCACTGCTAGAAAATTAGTGACATAGGTAAGCAACACTTTGCTAATCACATCCCTATGTGACTCTTGTTCGTTGGGGTGGCATCCAATGCCTCAGCGCCCAACTCCATGCCCCAAAGCCCAAAACCATTTTGATAGCTTTGTTAAGCAAATCAATACTATGCTTGTGGATGTCCGACATCCACCCTAACTAGTTAAGATAAAAGATGTCACTCTGCTTTGGCAGATCTACCATACAATGATCAAAACCTTTATAGGTGCAGCTATTAGAAAGGGCATCAAAAACTCTTAATTTTCTGAGGAAAACTATTCTAACATGGTAACGATGCCTACCGTACACAAAACATGAAAGAATAGTATGACAGGAACATAAATAAACATCACATGTAATCATATTAACTGTGACATTGTATGGCCCTTCTCACATGGTAATCTCCATCTCCATGGTTTCTGTCCTTCGGGTCATCACGCTTCAAGCCTCCATGATCTTGTATCAGTCTATTACATCTAATAGTACTGTATAAATTACATGAGAAGAAGCATCACATGTCGACACGTAGGTCATACAATAATAGAACAACCTTGGGCTACAATTAACCATGACACGTAGGCCATGAAAATTACATTCACGCATCATATGCTGTACCAGGCCATACCAATCACAACATTCTCTGTAAAAACAAGTTAGGCGTAGAATCTATGCGTGACTAAAAAGTGCATCCAGAACTTCCGACTCAAGGCCCAAAACTTTCAGAATCACCCTTTTGCATCGAATTTATTTTGGCCCGGAACTTCCGGCTCAAGGCCCGGAACTTCCAAAAATAACCTTCTGTACAAAATTTATTTCTGCTCGAAACTTCTGGTCCAACTGGAACTTCCGAACCCAGAACTTCCAGTCCAACCGGAACTTCTAAAAATGACATTCTGTACAGGGATTATTTCAGCCCAGAAGTTCCGACTGGTGCCCGGAACTTTCAAAAATCCGACGCAAGAACAATAGATCTAATCTATTTTCACCACATATCACCTATATGTGTATGATCCAGATCGAACACTACGCACGTAGGCTCTGATACCACTGTTGGGTAACGGGTAGGCTACGCTAGCACAAAACAAAACTTTTTCTACCCCGTTCAACCTAGGAACCATGCGAGTAATGGGATCATGGATCGTTACCTCTAGTCACGAGACGCGCTAGGGCAGCAGAAAAAGAGTTGGGGAAGCGCGTCCTCGATCAACTCTGCCTAGCTTTGTCCAATCATCGATGGCGAAGACGATGCAGCCTCGCGATCCTCACGTTGAGATGATCAGCACCGCAATTGTAGCAGCGCCTCTACGGTATCCACACGTATAGGGATGGGATCACCTCACGCTAGTATGCTAGTACCACGTATGAGGTTAGGGGAGATCCGGCCACAGCCGGTGAGGCCAGGAGGTGGTAGCGGCTATGGTTATGGTAGGGGCGAAAGCAACAGCCAACAGTAGCCTTTTCGTCCTAGCCCCTCCTCTCCATATATAGTGCCCTCTCATGGGCCTTTAATCAGTATTAAAGCTCAACAGATCTAATCTGTTCATCTGGCCCGGAAGTTCTGGTCTAGGTCTGGAACTTCTGAAAATAACCTTCTGTACGAATTTATTTTTGTCTGGAACTTTTGGTCCAACCGAAACTTTCAAAAATAACATTCTGTATCGAATTTATTTCAACCTAGAAGTTTCGGTTCCACCCAGAACTTTCGGTTCATCCAGAATTCACCTTTCAGGTAGGCCCAGAACTTCCGGTCCAACCGGAACTTCCGGTTCCTCTAGAAACAGAAACTGAGGCTGGTCCAGAACTTTCGGTCCCACCAGAACTTCCGGTTGCTCTAGAACCCGGAACTTCCGACCTCAAGCCAGAAATTTCGGTTCCCCTAGAATTCTTCTTGGGCATATTTCCATCACATGGCATATCATAAAGTGGGTTATCGAGATGGGGGAGTACACGATGGAGTTTTGATCCCGCACTGCCATAAAATCACAAGCTCTGGCTGACTTCATCGGTGAGTGGACTGAGATACAACTTCCCTCAAGTCAAGAAGAAAAGGAGTATTGGACGATGTACTTCGACGGCTCCCTAAACATAGATGGAGCTGGGACAGGTATTCTCCTCACATCTCCAAAATGGGAGGAGCTGCGTTACGTACTACAGCTACTATTCAAGGCTTCCAACAACGAGGCTGAGTATGAGGCCATGATACACGGCCTCAGGATAGAAATATCGCTCGGGGTCAAATGGCTCATGGTCTACAGAGACTCCAAGTTAGCTATCAGCCAGGTCAACAAGGATTAGTCCTGCACCAGTGACAAGATGGATACCTACTGCGCCGAGGTTTGAAAACTCGAGGACAAATTTTTTAGCCTAGAATTCCATCATGTCCCTCACGACGATAACTCATCAGCCGATGCCCTAGCTCGCCTCGGGTCCTCTCGAGCAGCGGTCCCCAAAGGCGTGTTCATCCAAGAACTTACCAAGCCATCAATCAAAGACAACGAACATCAGGCCACTAGTTCGCCAAAAATCATCGCCATGTCTGAAAGCGTTGATGACTAGCGACAGCCCATCATCGAGCACATCTTAAAAGGTGCCACTCCAGAAGACAAAGTCACGGCCGAGCGCCTGACATGTCAAAGCAAACAATACGTGGTCATCAAGGATAAACTATACAAGCGCACAACCTCAACAAGGATACTTCAGAAGTGCATTTTGCCAAGCGAAGGCATGCAGATCCTTAATGAAGTTCATGCGGGAGCGTGTAGCAATCAAGCCGAGGCTAGAACACTGGTCAGAAAAGCATTCCGATCAGGCTTCTACTGGCCAACAGTCAACAATGACACCAAAGAACTAATCAAAAAGTGCACCGGTTGCCAGTTCTTCGCCAAGCAAAACTACCTACTAGCTCAAGCTCTTCAAACGATCCTGCCACTTAGCCCATCGCGTGTTGGGGTCTCGACATGGTCGGCCCCTTCTAGAAGGCTCCCTAGGGGATCGATTGACTACTGGTAGCCATCGACAAGTTCACTAAGTGGATAGAAGTAATGCCACTAAAGAATTGCATAGCTAAAAAAGCAGCATAGATTTTTGAAGGGATCACATACCAGTTTGGCGTCCCAAATCAAATAATAACCGACCTCAGGACTCAGTTCACCGCAAATGATTTTGGGACTTCTGTGAAGAAAGACTGATCGAGGTCAAATATGCGTCGATCACGCATCCTCGAGCCAACGAGCAATGTAAACGTGCAAACAGGATGATCCTTCAAGGCCTGAAAGCTTGAATCTTTGACCCCTTACAAAAGTACGCTAGGAGGTGGCTTTAGGAATTCCCCACAGTACTCTAGGGGCTCTGCACGCAACCAAATAGAGGAATGAGGCAAACACCTTTCTTTCTCGTCTATGGCTCCGAGGCGATCCTCCCGAGCGACATGCTACACAAGCCCCCCTAAGTCCAGTACTATGACGAGGAAATGGCAGAACAGACCAGGGCCAAAGATATCGACTCTATCGAGGAAGCCCAGATAGCAGCTATAGTATAAGTGGATCTGTATCAGCAGACCCTTTAGCGGTATCATGACTACAATGTGCAAAGCAGAAGCTTCAAGGTCGGTGACTTGGTACTCCACTGGGTACAATCAACCATCGGGCTGCACAAACTCTCTGTCCCCTAGGAAGGACCTTTTATCTTCACCGAAGTAACAAGGCTAGGGCATACAGGCTAATACAAGAAGACAGGCAAGCAATACCAAACTCCTAGAACATCGAGCACCTTCGTCGGTTTTACGCCTAACAATCTTTTGTAAAATAACTTTTGTTAATGAAATATGTTCAGGCAATCGTCGACCCCATGGCGCTATTTCTCCATCGACCTTGCTGACTACTTCCCTCCCTGAGACATGTCACTGGGCCAGGAAGGGGTCAGCCTTAGGGCTATACACCCGCAGTTGAGCATTTTCCTCACCGACGCCACCAACTAATTCCCCCAAGACATGCAACTGGGCCAGGAAGGGGTCAGCCTTAGGGCTGTACACCCATAGTCGAGCATTATTCTCGCTGACCTCGCTGACTACTTCTCCCCAGACATGCAACTGGGTCAAGAAGGGGTTAGCCTTAGGGCTGTACACCCATAGTCGAGCATTTTTTTCATCGACCTATGCCAGTTACATGCCCCTCCGTGTTGGGTGTCGGATGACTGCCATGCATACAACCAGACCCGAGAGAGGGTCGACTCTTCAGTCGTACACCCACAACTGTGCATCTCTAAAGAACTCACTGACCTATGCAGATTACTAAAACTTCATCTTGATGCATTTAGACCCCTAATTTATTTTAGTGTATTAATGACAATAGTGATCAAATGCTACTGACTTTGTTGCTAAGATGAGTGCAGGAATTAAAATTAAAAGTGGCATTGCAGCTCTATCGATCTTGAATAAATTGGCTTATTAGTTTTACTTAGGCTCAAAGTGTGCTTATTACATACATTTTATATTTTCTTGAGTCTAGATATACTGTACTATCAAGAGGGACACGCTGATAGTTGATCTAAAGCTAAGTGCTCAAATCAAAATCTTTCGTTGAAAGTTTTAGATTTTTTCCAAGTTGGTTTTTGCTTTCGAGAAAAGCCAGAATATCTAGGTTCAAGCCAGACTATCCGAAATATGCCTTCTATTTAATTTTATTTACATGTCGGACTGTGCGGATTCTAGCTGGACAATCCAAAAACAAGCTTCTGTTCGATTTATTTTTCAAGCCGGATTGTCCGGACTTTGACCGGACTATCCAGAAACATGCTTTTGTTTTAATTATTTTTTGTGCCAGATCTTCCGAACTCTGACCGGGCTATCCAAAAATCAGTTTCTGTTGGAATTATTTTTAAAGCCAGAATGTCCGGATTCTTGGTCGAACAATCCGAAAATTGCCCTCTGTTTGATTTTTATTCCGTAGCCTAGACCGCCTGGACCTTGGTCGGACTGTCCAAATACTCTCTTCTGTTGGGACTTATTTTTGTCCCAGAATATCTGAACTTTGACCGAACTATCCGAAACACTCGTTCTGTTTTGATTTTATTTGGTCCGGATCATCCGGTTAAGCCCGAACTATTCGGATAAACAGTGCATGATTTTTTACCCTAACGGACAGATTTGGTGCAGGGTATAAATACCCTTCCCCTCCATAATAAGGGGGACGTGATTGCAACCCTAGATACCCTACTATTTTTTTTCTCATTCTTCCTTGTGTGTTCTCTTTAGATCTTGAGGGAAGAATAGTGATTTCTCCACACAATCTCCGGGTTCTCTTTCGATCATTCTCCTCAGAGTTGTGTGGATGTGTGCTTGGTGTTCTTCACTATTTCATGAGCACACGGCATCAGATCACGTCAATGAGTCTATTACTCTTGGAGATCAAGGTCTCCTAGACGGCTAGGCATCAATCCGTGAGCACTCAAAACGTGTGGGTGACTGGATACGTTTGTACAAGCTTCACCTTGGCTTCAAAGAGATAACTGAGTAAAAACCAAGGCTTACGAAGGTAAGTGCTTGGTGAGAATTAGGGTTAAAAGAGACTCGACCCCTTGGAGTTTCCTCAATGGAGGCGTAGGATCAGAGGATCTAAACTTCGGGAAAAAAATCATTGTGTCCATTATTGTTCTTGCTAGTTTCATTTACTGTTGATCTATCTATTTTGCTAGCAAGTTCAAGTTTTGTTGTATTTATTAGGTAGATTATTTTTCGCGTTAGTTATCATTTTAGATCTGTTGTGTCCGGACCATCTGATTACACCCGGATAGTCTAGACCTCGGATAGTTTTATTTGTCCGGCTCTCGGAGTATCCGACTAAAGTCCGGATAGTCCGGGTCTTAGTGGTTTAAACTAACAACTTTTTGTTGAGAATTTCAGGTTGCCTATTCACCCCCCTCTAGACAACTTTCCATTGGTATCAGAGCAGGCTCTTCTTAAAGGCTTAACCGCTTGAAGAGTAAAGATGTCTAAAGAGTCAAATTCCACCGGCACCGACAAGAATAGTGTTGGAGGCAAGAAAGGTGCAACATATCCTTTTGACTACAAATTAAACTCTAGTAATAATTATCTCTCTGTGCCAACTAGGCGTACACCTTACTTCGATGGTACACACTATACGGCATGGAGACATAAGATAAAATTGTACCTAATCTCTATGCATCCAAACATTTGGAAGATTGTATGCACAGGTATAGACGTGGATGACTCGAATGGGGATGATCATCAATTAACCGCTGATGAAGAACAAGCCATCCGCCGCAATGCTCAAGCAGCGAGTGTTCTACTTACCGCGTTGAGCCTAGAAGAGTGATGGAATTGTGCCCAAGAAAATTCTGGGGGAACCGGAAGTTCTGGCTGTAGCCGAAAGTTCTGGGTTCTGGAGCATCTAGAATATCTGATGGGATCAGAAGTTCTGGGCCAGCCCCAGGGTTCGGTCTTCTGGACGAACTAGAAGTTCTGGCTGTAGCTGGAAGTTCTGGGTTCTGGACGAACCGGAAGTTTCGGTTGGACCGGAAGTTCTGGGTCGGAATTAATTGGATATAGAAGGTCTGTTTCAGAAGTTTTGGCTGTAACCGAAAGTTCCGGGTTCGGAATTATTTGATACAGAATGTCTGTTTCGGAAGTTCCGGTTGTAACCGGAAGTTCTGGGTTCAGAATTAATTCAATACAGAAGGTCTGTTTCGGAAGTTTCGGCTGTAACCGAAAGTTCCGGACCCGAATTAATTCGATACAGAAGGGTAATTTCGGAAGTTCTGGATAGGATCCGGAACTTCCGATGACCGAAAGTTCTGGATATAGCCAGAAGTTTTAGGGTGCGCAGATTAGATCTGTTGGGCTTTTAATTCAGATTAAAAGGCCCATGCTGGGCACTATATAAAGGAGGAGAGGGTGGCACGCAAGGGGCTGCTGCTATTGCTCTACCCTAGCCCTAGCCGCCACCTCTCCTCTCTCCCAAGTGATCACAAAGGTTGTGATCAAACCCTAGAAACTTCACGAGTGGTGCTAGCACGCCGGCGTAGAGTGTTTCCTTCTCTGTACGTGTGGACTTCGTGGAGGTGCTGCTCGAATAGCAGTACTTGTTGTCTTCTTCGTGTGAAGATCGCTGGGCTTCATCGACTTGGTCGCTGACGAGCGGGCAAGGCAAGGAGAGAACGAGCGAGGACACGCTTCCCCAAATCTTCTTCCGCTGCTCTAGCGCGTGTCGCGTTAGAAGGTAACGACCCATGATCCCTCATGCGCATGGGTTCCTGGGCCAACGGGGTTAAAAATTTAAAATAACCGGCTAGCGTAGCCTCCCCATGTCCCTTCAGTGGTATTAGAGCCTACGTGCGTAGCATTCGATCTGGATTGATCATGTATAAAGATACGTGGTGGAGATAGATTGGATCTATCGTTCTTGTGTCAGGTTTACCGAAAGTTCCGGCTGTAACCGGAAGTTCCGGCTGTAACCGGAAGTTCCGGGTAAAAATAAATTCGACACAGAAGGTTGATTTCGGAAGTTCCGGTTGTGAACCAAAAGTTCTGGCTATAGCCGGAAGTTCCGGGTCTAGTTCAGTCGCATAGATTCTTCGCCTAACTCATTTTTGCAGAGAATGTTGTGACTGGTATGGCCTTGCAAAATGTATGTGATGCATGAATGTAATTACATGGCCTGCGTGTCATGGTGATTTACAGCCCAAGGCTGTTCAATGGTTGTACGACCTGCGCGTCGACTTGTGTTGCTTCGACTGATGTAATTAGTGTAGCTCTATTATTTGTAATAGGCTAGCACAGGTTCATGGAGGTATGAGGCACAATGATAGGAACCATGGAGATAGAGATCGCCATGTGAAGGGGCCATACTATGTCATAGTCAATATGATTGCCTGTGATGCTGCTTATATTCCTGTCATACTATTCTTACATGTTACGTGTGCGGTAGACAGCGTTATCACGTAGAATAGTTTTCCCTCAGAAAATTAAATATTGATGCTCTTTCCAATAGCTGCACCTACCAAGGTTCTCGATCATCGATTGTGGGTCTGCCAAAGCAGGGCATTGTCTTTTATCTTGACCAGTTAGGGTGGTGTCGGACACCACACGCATAGTATTGGTTTTCTTAACAAAGCTATCAAAATGATTTTGGGCTTTGGGGCATGGAGTTGGGTGTCGGGCATTGGATGCCACCTCAACGAACAAGAGTCACATATGATGTGATTAGCAAAATATTGTTTACCTATATCACTTATCTTCTAGCAGTGATGCAAAAGCTCACTAGGAGATTAGTTGAATATGGATCTTGTCCCATAATGTGTTGTTAGAGAGAATGCAATTTTTACATTGTGGTAGATCTTTTATTTGATAGAAGATGAACATAGCATAGTGCTTAACCTTGTATTTTTATTATAGATTATGGCACCCACTGCGAAGAACACTTCTGTATTTAACCTATGATCAATTCTTGAAAGAGAAAAATTATCCAGAACAAATTTTATTGACTGGTATAGAAATTTGAGAATTGTTCTCAAACAGGAAAAGAAAGATTATGTTCTTGAGGAACCTCAAACAGGAAAAGAAAGATTATGTTCTTGAGGAACCCCACCCTGAAGAACCTGAGAATGATACGCCACTGACTGAAAGGCAGGCTTATGAGAAGCACGCCAGTGATTCAGTGGATGTCAGCTGTCTCATGCTTGCCTGTATGTCCTCTGAGCTTCAGAAGCAATATGAGGACAGGGACGCCTACGATATGATCGTAGGGCTGAAGGGCATGTTTGAGAACCAAGCAAGGACTGAGAGATATAACGTCTCAAAAGCCTTGTTTGCGTGTAGGCTGGCTGAAGGCAGTCCAGTGAGTCCTCATGTGATCAAGATGATTGGTTACGTTGAGAACCTGGAGAAGCTTGGCTCTAAGCTTAATAATGATTTGGCCACAGATGTGATTCTTCAGTCGCTCCCTGCGAGCTTCGAGCCGTTTATCATTAATTTTTATATGAATGACATAAAGAAAACATTGGCTGAATTACATGGCATGCTCAAGACAGCCGAGGAAAGCCTTAAGAAAAATCCTAGTCATGTGATGATGGTTCAAAAGGAAAGTAAGAAGAGAAAGCGTAAGGGTAAGGCTAAAGCTCCGGATGGGATCTCGAGCTCAAAGTCTAAACCGACTGGAAAATCCAAATCAGGCCCTGCTGGCTCTGACACTTGCCACCACTGCCATAAGCCTGGCCATTGGTGAAGGAACTGCAAGCTGTACCTAGAAGAACAGAAAAAGAAGAAGGAAAGTGTGACTTCCGCTTTAGGTATAAATGTTATTGAAATTAATCTTGCTACTTGTCCAATTGATTCGTGGGTATTTGATACCGGATCAATGATTTATACTTGCAAATCGTTGCAGGGACTGAATAGGGCAAGGAAGTGCGCAAGAGGTGAATTGGATGTTCGCGTTGGCAATGGTGCAAAAGTTGCTGCGTTGGCCATCGGCGTTTATTCTTTGTCGCTACCCTCAGGATTAATTTTGGAATTGAATAATTGTTATTTTGTTCTCGCCTTGGGCAGAAACATTATTTCTTCTTCATGTTTAGAGGAAGATGGTTTTGAATTCGTAATAAAGAACAAGTGTTGTTCAATATTTTTGAATGGTATGCTCTATGGTGTTTGTCCATTGTTGAATGGTTTATATATTCTGAATCTTGAGGATACACATGTTTATAACGTTAATACCAAGAAACCTAGACTCAATGATTTGAATCCTACCTATGTCTGGCATTATTGTCGTTTGGGTCATATAAATGAGAAGCGCATGCAGAAGCTCCATAGAGATGGACTTTTGGAGTCATTTGATTTTGAATCATTTGACACATGTGAGGCTTGTTTACTTGGCAAGATGACAAATACGCCTTTCACTGGTCAAAATGAGAGGGCAAGTGAACTGTTGGCCATTATACATACTGATGTATGTGGACCAATGAGTTCTACAGCTAGAGGTGGTTTTCAGTACTTCATAACTTTTACCGACGATTTTAGTAGATTTGGTTACATCTACTTAATGAGGCATAAGTCGGAATCCTTTGAAAAGTTCAAGGAGTTCCAGAATGAGGTACAAAATCATACAGGCAAGACAATTAAATTTCTATGATCGGATCGTGGAGGAGAATATTTGAGCCATGAGTTTGATGACCATCTGAAGCAGTGTGGAATTGTTCCACAGCTGACTCCGCCCGGGACGCCCCAATGGAATGGAGTGTCCGAGCGGAGGAATCCTACCTTGTTGGACATGGTCCGGTCGATGATGAGTCAAGCTGATCTTCCATTGTCTTTTTGGGGACTCTCTTTAGAAACTGCTGCTTTCACGCTAAATAGAGTTTCATCAAAATCTGTAGAGAGGACACCATATGAGATATGGACTGGGAGGTGTCTCGGGTTGTCTTTTCTAAAGATCTGGGGTTGTGAGGCTTACGTGAAGTGTTTGACGTCAGACAAGCTTACTCCCAAATCTGATAAGTGCTTCTTTGTGGGATATCCTAGGGAAACCAAAGGATATTATTTTTGTAATAGGGAAGAAGGTAAAGTGTTTGTCGCCTGGAATGGTGTTTTTCTTGAGAAAAAGTTTTTCTCGAAAGGGGTTAGTGGGAGCACGGTGCAACTCAAAGAGGTTCGAGAATCACCTAAAAGTGTTTCAGCTTCTACTGAACC
>KE372790.1:1155856-1174696 GCA_000418225.1 Zizania latifolia | reverse complement strand
TCGCAGCCGCAACCTCCCCTCGAACTGGGACCGCTACGACTCCGATGCCGATGCCGATGACTCCGAGCCCCCCTCGGAATGGACCGGTGAGGTGGCGCCGCGCAGCAAGGGTGCCGACTTCACCTTCCTGCTCGAGCAGGCGCGGGCCCAGCCCCGGGAGTCGCCCGGCCTCGGCGCGCCATGGCTGGCCTCCCAGGACTCGCCGTTTGGTAAGTGAGCACCGCGAGCTTACGCTACCGCTACTACTGGTCTCATCAATCATCATGTATTGTCACTGTGTGTTCATTGAATAAGCTCATTCGGATGATCGCTTCAAGCAGGCTCTGCGATCCTTGATTACCCGTTCTGTATGCACTAACTAAACTCAGGAATATCTTGTTCTTAGTCATTTTAAATCTCACAATGAAGCCACTTGAGTATACCAAACATCATGAGATATCCTTTGCTTTTAGAACTAACTTTTGTGTTCTAATTAGAACTTGAGTTGAGCCCACATATTGTAGCTTCGATGCCATGGAGACTGATAGGTATGCTATACAGAGTTTCTGCTGTGGTGGGTTAACATGAAGTCACAACATACATTTTTGTTGAGAGTTTTGGCAAATTCATGCCTAGAATCAGTTATTTTTGTGATGAGCATGCGATGTGTCTTTCGGGAATTTGGCCTATTATTTGTGAGATTGCGTTCTTCACTGCTGCTAAGTTTGTTAATTATATATATATATATTTAGATTTTATGCAGGCTTCAACCTCTATGCTTGAAGCTAAAGGGGAAGATATTTTGTCCTGGTGTGAAGATGACCACTTCATATTAGAGGATGATTTAGCACCCAGTTTTGAGGTAAAATATACTGCCTTGATATTATGTTTGTGACTTATCTTGTGCTGCCAATTTCTGGTAAACTGTTTTAGTCTTTGGTCTTACTGAAAATATTGATTAATTGATATATACATGACTAGATGTTCTCTTTGATAATGAATGGAGCTACAGATGGAATCATGGAACCACTTTTTGTGTCTTGTCAAAGTTTATGGAATGGAATTTGTTTGGGCAACTAGCTAATAGTAGCCTATTACATTGTTGAACAGAGTGGGGGATATGGAATTCAGACTTTATTTTGGATTCGTAGACCCGTTGTGGAATTGTGGTTGTGTACTTTATCATTTATATAGAAACTTATGAACCCTTCTTGACTTTTGCAGCTTCCTCTGTTCTCCTATCAAACTTTTAGATATTCTTGTGAGAATTCATCTCTACTTAACCTTTAATTACCTTTTCTCTCCATGGATATGCATGCATTAGCCACCCATCTTTTGAAGCTTAAGCTCTCTGAGAGGCTTTTCTTGGAAAATGATATACTACCTGAGGATCTGGTATGTTCATAGCTATCATGTTTAATTTTCTTAGATTTTCCAAATATTCAAATGTATTTAATCATGCACTAATGCTTACATTGTATTCTTTTAGTAAACCATGAGTCCATGACTGTATTTTTACTTTTCAGTCAGACATTGTATATAACACTGTCTATTCTAAAGTTCATTTAAAAAAACAGTCTATTGTTAAGTGAGCTACTATGCTTGAGCCTCAGTCCATCAGTTTTTTCACTGGATATTCCTGGTTTCGTCTGATTATTTTAGGCTGTTGCAACTGAGGTCAATCAAATACAGAATCAATATGGCACATCTGTTGAAAGTGATACTAATGATACTAAGGACAGCTTGGTTCATCAGAAAGGTGTAAACATTGAGGATTATGGCAGCAACATCCACTGTGATGATAAAACGGAAACAAATTGTCAGTTGCGATGTTTTGAAGAAGAAAAAACTATATCATCGCTCAAAAGTTCTAATTTTGTGCAATTGGACCATAGTTGTCATGGCGTCGCCTAATCGTTGATTAGGCGACGATTTGGCGTCGGGGCGGACTCCAGCGGACGCCACGGCAAACGACTCACCACAGTCGAATGTGGTGTCTGCCACAGCTGGTATGGCGTCCGCCTAAGCGCATATGGCATCGGATGGACGCCATACTGCTTCACAGCGACGCTAGGCGTGGCGGCGATGAAATTTTCTATGTTCTGGGCTTCTGTGAACGGGTTGAATCAGTTGGTGATATCCGGCCCGAGCTTGCAGTCACGTGTGAGCCAGAAAATGAAGAAACCCTAGCTCCCTTGCTGCGTGCGCCGCTCCCTCCGCCGGCGCAAGCCACTGCCTTCCGCCGCCAGTGTCGCCGCTGCGTGTGCCGCTCCCTTCCGCCTTCCGCCGCCAGTGTCGCCGCTGCGTGTGCCGCTCCCTTCCGCCGCCAGTCCCGCTGCTCCATGCGCCGCCGCCAGTCCCGCTGCTCCATGCGCCGGCGCCCGTAGCTCCTTCCCCCGGCGCCCGCAGCTCCCTCCGCCGGTGCCGGCTTCTCCCTCTAGGCTCCGACGCAGCGACACTCCCTCTCCCTCTACTCTGCGTCGGCCGATTGGTATTTCCTCTTCCTCCTCAGTCCTCTGTTTTACTGAGTACCGAGTAGTATTTCCTCTCTCTCCTATTTGATGTGTTCTAGGTGGGCCCCCCTCTCTCTCTGTATGATGTGTTCTGGGTGGCCTATTCTGCCTTGATGACAATAACGATTGATAATGAGAGATGAGAGTGTTGATTGTTGGTGGTTGATTTGTTGCTATTTACTTATTTGTGTTAATATGTTCTAAAACTATGATATCATGTTATTTTCTAACTTGATATTTAAACAATTGCTTTCTGGAAAGACTGGAGAATGGACTATTGGGATTTCTTTTCATGTGGTTCTGGAGAGACTGGAATTACATTTGTGCTGTTGTGCTATATTGTTGCTATGTCATTTATGTGAAGTGAGTATGGCGTCGTCTCGCCGCACGCCATACTTGCCTAAAAGGTGTGAAGGTGGTTAGGCGCCTCACCTCGCCACGCCACCATAACAACTATGGATTAGACACTGTATAAGCTAAGACCTATGCAATAACTGTGAATACTGTTCCTGGTACAGGCCATAGTGAAGGGATGAAGTTTGAGGTGGTTTCTGCAGAAGAAGAACTTGATATGCTTCTTAATACAGTTGGTGGAACTCGTCTTTGTGACTCAAAGGAAACAAATCAAATTTGCAAGATATGACAGTCATTCAGCCTGATAAGAAAGTTACGTCTAGTTCTTCATCCAAATCGTTGACGATTGCTCCTCTTGATAATGCTTTAGATGACTTGCTTTCCGAGACTTCCCTGTCTATCAAGGATGAAGATTTTGCTGAACCAGGCTCAACTTATAAACCAACTTTTAATAATGAGCACAACATTGGCATCAAATATGCTAATCAGATTGATATAACTGCATCTATTGATGATACGGTGGATGACTTGCTTGCAGACACTTCGTTGTGCTTGAATGGACAGAAACAAACTATATCTGCTCTGGGCCAAGACAACATCTCAAGTATCCATTTGCCTCATTCTGGTCCCTCAAATGCATCAGATGATTTTGATTCATGGTTTGATTCTCTCTAGAAATGAAAGAATCAATTTCTGTGGTGAAGAAGTGTCAGTTG
Source organism: Zizania latifolia (assembly GCA_000418225.1). Taxonomy (NCBI): domain Eukaryota; kingdom Viridiplantae; phylum Streptophyta; class Magnoliopsida; order Poales; family Poaceae; genus Zizania; species Zizania latifolia. The sequence continues at coordinate 1,171,134 of KE372790.1, read as the reverse complement.
TGTCCTTCGCGGCAGTGCAAAGTCCCGTTGTGTATTTGTTCACTTCAAGATCTAACTAATATACTTTTCGGTAACCTATCATTCAAGGCTCATATAACAGTGGGTGTGGAGGTCCACCGGAGAACACTGCTGGCAAGTGGCAATTAGTAGCAAAATTATCATAAGAGATGATACAATGGTAAGGGGATAGAATCCATGCTTTTCACTTTTTCATTCTTTTGCATGCATAATTACTACTGTTGGAGGCTAATCCTTTGCTACTGTGTCATACTGTTGCATAATTACTGACTAGGAATCCAGGAAGTTGACTGCTGTGTACTCGGTTTCTATTGCAGAGTTAGCTATAGTCTCTTTCTTGGAATTCTTTTAGTTTACCTCTCCACCATGAAGGCAGAAAATAAATTCAAATTATGATCTATAGTCATCTTTGTCGGTCTGGAAGCTTGCATTAGTGTAACCATTTATAATGAGCTCTTCTTGACCTTCGTAGACTAGAAATACATCTTTAATTCTTCTCAAGTACTTTAAGATATCCTTTACAGTTATCCAATGACTCTCACCTAGATCTAATTGATATCTATTCGTTATGCTTAAGGCATATGAGATATCTGTACACGTACATAACATGGTATACATGATGGATCTAATTGCTGAAGCATATGAAATTACATTCATATTATCTCGCTCATCAGGTGTACTTGGAAACTAAATCTTGTTGAGATTTATGCCAGGTTTCTATTAAAGAAAGTTGTTTTGACATCCATATGCCATATTTCGTAATTAAAATATACAGTAATTGCTAGAATGATTCGGATAGTCTTTATAGCATTGTGATGGGCGAGAAAGTTTTATCATAATCAACACCTTGAATCTGCTTAAAATCTTTAGCTACTAATTGCGCTTTATAGATGTGAACATTTCCATATATGTCTGTCTTCTTGAAAATCTATTTACACTAAATGGTTTTTACACCATTGGTTGGATTAACCAAGTTTCAAACTTAATTGGTATACATGCATTCAATCTTGGATCTCATTTTGGTTCTACCATCACTTCTTCATAGATCTTGGCTCATCATTGTCCAATAACAATATATCCCAATGTCGAGTGGTTGAGAACATGTACCTCTTAGCTACTCGGTGCGACCTCTCTGACCTACGTGGTGCGGGTGTATCTACATTAGGTTCTTCAACACCTTGATTTTCCTGTTGTGGTTGTGTGAGAATTAAAACATTTTCAGATGTTTCTTGAACTTGTTCGAGATGTACCAAGTTTTCATTAATTCTTCTCGAGAGAAACTATTTTTTCAAGAATATACCATGTCGGGCGATAAACACTTCGCTGAGTTTCTTGTTATAGAAATAATATTATTTGGTTTTTCTAGGACACCCGATAAAGAAGCACTTGTCGGATTTGGAAGTAAGCTTATCGGATTGTAAACGCTTTACATAAACTTTAGAACCCTAAATTTTAAGAAAAGACAGATTAGGACATCGTCCTGTTCATATCTCATATGGAGTTTTTTCAACCGACTTTGATGAAATCCTATTAAGTGTAAAAGTGACTGTTTCAAGAGTATATCACTAGAAGGATAATGGATGATCACTTGGCTCATCATTGATCGAACCATATCTAATAAGGTACGATTTCTTCTCTCGGACATCCCGTTCCACTGAGGTGTACTGGGTAGAGTCAATTGTGGAACAATTCCGTAATCCTTTAGATGATTACCAAATTCGTGACTCATATTCGCCTTCATGATCTGCTCGTGGAAATTTGATTGTTTTGCCTAAATAATTTTGTACTTCATTATGAAATTCTTTAAACTTTTCAAAAGACTCAAATTTATGTCTTATTAGATAGACATATCTACTAAAAGCTACCTATTTGTACTTTCTTGGGCTGAATTTAGTCACCATTCTGTAGTCTGTATCATAAGTTTATTTTTACGGAAACAATGCTAATTTTAACAGTTTGCTCTCCTTTTTTATCCGTGTAAAGTTATATATTGTGTTCCATGCCTACTTTCTCTACACTAGGAAATGTATACAATTTTGTAATGATGTGTATCTTTCTTTCATGCTACGTGACCCTCTCGTAGCCTTGTGCATGAAGGTGGCTCAGATGGATTCAAATTGCAGGATCTTTGTGGAACGTAAAGTGCCAGCTCTTTCTGGACAAGGTAAATGTGAGAACTCTCTTTTCCCTTGCCACCGAGAAATTTACGATCCAAACCAAAAGGGAAAAAAGATGATGTTTTATCGAAGCTTGTTGCTGAGACTTTCCTTTAATTTTGGAAGAGAGGTAGACTACGATTTTTTATTTGTCTTGATCATTTGTTGGGTGCCAAGTTTCTTGCCTTCACCGACGTTGGTCTTACTCATGTCTAGTCCAGGTCCACAAGTGAGCATATCTTGACACCTTATCCGTGAAAAATCCAAATTTTATTATGAGGGTATACACAGAGATGACTCTTGCATCAATCCAGGTGTTATGCGGTGTCACAACCTGAATTTTAAATAATAAAATATTGTGGAAGGAATTGGAATTTTTAGAAAAGGAATGAAAGCTAAAAGAAATCTTTGAATAAAATATATGAATAAATTGCTACATAAAATTACCCAGATAAAATGTTATTAAATACTTTGGATGCTCTAATATTTTCTAGAAATTTTTTGGAGTACTGAAAGTAGTACAAATAAATGTAATGGCATTTAACTATTAAATTAAAAAAAACATTGTCCCTAACGGGCCTTTTCCAGCCGGCCCGCTACTGTGGTTCTTCCAGCTTCAGCCATCGCTCAGGCGCGTGTGCGAGCAGGACAACTCAGCTAGATCTTATTAACTGAAGTAATCTTCTTGCGTTGGATTGTAAAGGGGTGAGTATTTTGAATACCTAACAAATCTCTCAACAATATACATGAATGCATAGGATATAATGAAGAAAGACATAATGAGGCTATTTTGCATAAAAATCATTTAAAACAATAATTTAAGAATTTAAAAATAAGTTAATAATCATAATCATTAATTATGATTAAACATCACTGAATAATCCAAACATTGTTATATCAGGCTGAACTTAACCAAACCAGTGTCTAAAGTTTATTAGGTCGTACCAATTTCATTAACCGTATTCAATTATTTTATATAGTGGAATTAATCGTGAACAATGTGGCTTCGCTGCCCATAACGATAGACACGATTATTCGACTAGTTTTAGTTTAATAAGAGATACACCAATTTTTCTACAAGACATAACCTTACACATGATGACCATATATATGCTCTTATAGACCACCATGTCTTCTCGAAGGAAGACTATGATGGCGCTCCAATCACTACCAGGATGAGAATATTTTCCGTGTGCCAAAGCTCATTCCCTAATGTTTTGAAAAACTCTTGGGAAATTCCCTAGTGTTGAAAGTTACACACGGGATAGTGTATAATCCCTAGTGTCAGCATTCACACACACGGGAAGCTTGCGCGCGAACGGAATTTACAATGGTGGCAACGTAAAATCCGTAGACGGCGATGGACTGCTTTACATTGTTGTGTGCCATGATATATTACACTCGGAAAAGTTCACTCTACCGTGTGCTACACTTCTAACACTCGGGAAAGAAAGTCGGGAAAGCCTCAAGGCTCTTGTGTAGGTAACTCCGAGTGCTAGCATATGGGAAAACATATCCCGTGTTTTTATACCGATTCCCATGTGTTTTTAACGCTAGGGAAACAATCCCGTTCTAGTAGTGAATCTGTCTAATCGTCACAACAAAAGGTAATTGATTACCGGTGGTCTTAGGTTCTCCGATAAGAATCATTATGCTATAGGTCAAGTCGAGACTCAAATTGGCTTATGGTTAGTATGGTTACTGCTTTACAACAGTGATAGAAAAATCGGCCAATCAGCCGATTAACTACTGCTCGATAGTCTGGCAGTTAATTTATACCAAAATCAGATCATTAATTGGCTTGTCAACCCGATTAATTGGTGGGGGCCGATCAATCGTCTCACGCCAAAGCTACCTGATTTACTCTGCCATCGCCTCCCAGATCTGCTCTAAGCGACAGTGTCGGGCACATGCTGTCGCCACCTGGATCCACGCAAAGCGGCCACGTCGAGCTCACGTTGGATCTACGCCGAGCACCTGTGCCAGCCTTACGCTGCCAAAGCCGTCCTCTAGATGCCACAATGACCTTCTTTAGCGAAGAAAAAGAGAGAGAGAGGAGGCAACTTCTTCAGCGGAGAAAAGAGAGAAGAGGTAGCTTCTTCAACGGAGAAAAGGAGAAAAGAGGCAGCAATACAAGAGAGAGAATGAGATAGACAGAGATATGCACAACACGACAGGATAGAGGTGGAGAATCACAACATGACAGGAGAGGATGTAGAGAAAAAGAAAGAAAACGTAGGTAGAGAGAATTAGAGAGGGAGACAGCCAGGACAGTGCCAAGTGACTACTTCTCTTAGAACTACATGCATGTTAAGTATTGTCGGGGGTGTGACTCCCGGGTACCCTATAATTGGGCTTATCTGTCTGGACCAAGAGCAGGCCAAGTCTAGCATTAACGTTCGGTATGGCCCATGAAGAGGGGTTTGGTCCTGATAAGGAAGGTTGAATCTTTATCGGGTGGTTAGACTCCAGATATGGCATAAAGAGATATGTTGGTACTAGAATCCTTGTAATTAGGGATTTAGCACCGAGTTTGATAGGCAATACTAGATCGACTCGAGATAGAGTTCTGAGTTGATTGGGCTTACCTCCTGAGTATATAAAGGAGGTGAGACATCCCCAGAGAGATCCAAACTAAGCTTTCTAGCATATTTTTCTTGCTTTTGACGTCTTAAGCCTCCATAGCTTAATTGCGTCGTATTGTAAGCTCTACCATCATATTAAACACTAAAACACTGGACGTAGGGTTATTATCTTCCAAAAGACCCGAACTAGTATAAACCTTGACTCTTGTGTTCTAGAGTCGATCATCAGGTTCAAAGGCGCTGCGCTTTTCTTACACACATCTAATCACCACCTTGGATACCCCCTTGGGTGGACTACTCGGTGATTCACTGACAGTTGGCGCGCTAGGTAGGGGTCTGCGTTGCCTTCACCAGGATCCGATGGTATCACCATATCAACTTTCTGCCAAGCCTGAGATGACGCTCGTCCTGGGGAACACGATGTACATCGCCGACTTGGCCAGGAGGCTGATTCCTTTTGATTCGGCCCCAACTCCCAAGCGATCGCCGCGCTGGACTCTCGACCCCTTCCTTCTACGAAAGAAAGATCGGGCCACCGAACGTCTGGCTGACACTCTCCAGGAGTTGGCCCTCGATCAGCTCCCCGAGCAGGTGGCTGTCCAAGTCATTCGGCACCTCCACTGGAGCTTCGAGGATCTGCATCCCCGAAGCTCGCTTCGAGGATCTCCACCGGAGGGTGTCTCATCAAGCGGCTCGCTTGGATGCACTCCGGATCTATCAACGACCATGTCACGGCTCCCGCATCTCGCTCTTCCCATCGCATCGAGACGACAAGACAATGGCACAAGGGTCCTAGGAAGAACGACTAGAGACCTCAGAAGGACGACCGGCGATTCAAGCATTCGAAGAAGGACTGGCGTGATGACACCAAGGACCGAAGGGATAGCACCGAGGATCGACCACGCCGACATCGGACCCAAAGGAGGGTATGGCGTAAGAAGACTAGTGAGGACGTCATGATGCATGAAGTGTAGCGGGCCGAGATTGAGAAGACGGCGGACCATCGAGGATTGACGTCGAGCCTAATCACCTTCAAAGAAAGAGCTTCAGCCCGATGCTACCTCAGAATTTTGCCAAAAGCAGCGAACGCCGTCATGATCAGGCTCCTCCTTTTTTCCAGCTATGTACCCTTCGCCTTATATGAAATAAAGTTTAAACTTCCTCTAAAGAGAAACTATGTTATTCACCTTCATCGATGAATAGCTAGGCTCAAACTCTCTCAGGTCAACGTGAAACATCATGCGTCTAGCTCAAATGGTTGTGCCCCTATGGATTTGCTCTAGGTTTGGTGTTAGCAACTGCATGAGCGAAAAAGAGTTGGCGTTAGCGCTCTCTCGGCACCCAATCGCTTGCCAAGATCCTTGGGGGTTCAAGTCCTAAGCCTCAACTTTGAGAAAGTCTCGGTAGCCTCGAGAACTCGTGATGCTTGATGTTGTGTTGGCGCGTAAGCGACATTAGTTTCCTACGCCTAAGACTATATGGCTATACCGGGGGCTCGAGATCTTGCCTCGAGCGCACGAAGGACTTGATAAAAATCTCAAATCCACGAGAACCTCGAGGGCTTATTCGGCCTAATGTCGGTAAGCACGTGTGCAACCTAAGGGCCCCACGCCGAGCACTATACGGCCTAAGTTCCTCGGGATGAAAGTGGCACAATGACTTAAAATTTGCAAGTCACAAAAGATTTTCTTCACGAAAATGAAACCAAATTCTTGAAAACAAGTTTCATACTAATTACTCCTAATTGATGCAGATTATGGTATAACTATTCCTTGGGGGGCACCACCCCGGGCTCTAGGACTTTGGGAGGCGTTGCTGCGGCTACAGGGTCCTCGAGAGGAGGCAGGAACTGAAGGTCTTCGGTGATCGCAGCGGTGATACCTTCTATCTCCTGTTGGAACGTCGCTGCCTGATCCTTGGTCATCTCGGCAGGCATTCTATGCTCCAACTACCGAAGGTCCACCGATGGGAAATGGGATCGGACGTAGACCAAGGTCTGCTCGGCACTAGTTCTCCCCACCTCATCGACAAGGAGGCAGAGCTGGGTCACGAACCCCTCGAGCTTCTCTCGTTACTCCACGTTGGCATCCTCGACAAGGAGCGAGTACGCACGCTCGACGACCGTGCAAACCTCGATCGCCTCTCCCTCGAGTTCCTCGATGCGAGCGTGGTCCTGATCATGCCTCCCTGCGAGCAGAAGATTTACAAGGACTAAGTTCAAGACATAAAGCGCATGGTCAAGAAGATAGTCACTCACAAAAGACTTACTTCGGTACTCAGCGGCCGCCGAATTTGATGATGCCTTCGCTGCATCACGGGCCCTCCGAGCAGTCCTCTCGGCCTCCTTCGCTACCTCCACAGCGGCCCTCGAAGCCACCGCTTGGCGATCAGCCTCCTCAACCATTCGGGTGGTATTATCGGCTGTCACCACCGCGTCGGCTACCGAAGTCTATGCCACAATGGCCCTTCGTGTTTTGGGCTAGAAGATCGGCACGCTCACGCTAGAGCGACTCGACCTTGGCCTCAAGGGCCGCCACGCGGTCTGTACCTGGCGCGTGCTACGCTCGGAGCAGCTATAGGCCACGACAACAATTGAAGCAACCATGCAGATTAAGAAGAAATCAACCGAAGGAGAAAGGAAGTTACATCGGGCCTTGGATTGGCCCGAGGGCTACGACCACCGCGCTAGGGGTCCCTAATCTGGCCCCTAGCTAAGGGTCGTCCACCACCATGAGGAAGGGGGACCAAGCGACTAGAGTAGCCTCCTTCAGGAGATCAGTGATCTCCACCTCGAGCACCGTGGCACGCATGGCACTGTTCCCAACCGCTAGCTGCTCCCTTGGCTGAGGGAACGGTGGCCTCCTCGATGGCCAGCCCTTCCATAGAAGGATTGATCGCCACCACCTCTAGCGCCACAGAGGCACCCTCGTCACCCAGAGCTAGGGCCGGTGCCACCTCTGAATCCGTGGCACCCATGACAGTAGGGGCTGGCCACCCTCCTCGGGAGCCATGACGCCCGATGCTTTGGCCACCACAGCACCCGATGCCTCGGCCACCACGGTCGTGGCCGGTAGTGACTGGTCCGTCGATGGCCCCAACGAGAGATCAACTCCAGCCACCCTATGAGTCACAACATATGGAGATTAGCCAAGGAGTAGAAGCAACAATGCACACACAAGTAGGGGCCTTACCTCGACGCAATGCGATTGGTCCTGGTAGCTGGGAGCTTCGGTGCATTCGCCTGGATGGAGCGGGGGGAGGCCAATGCCGTCTCAGAGATCATGGCGTCTCCCTCCTCCTTAGACTCCTCCGTATCGAGGAGTAACCGGCGCCTGGCAATCGTCGGGGCCCCATCCACTCTGACCTCGGTGGGCTTCGAGCGCTTGCTCGTCCCACCAAGCTCGTCCCCCTGCTCGGGTCGGCAGACAATGAGGCTGGTTGACACCCCCAGGATGCTCAGGGAGCAGCGCCTGTGAGAAGTACACTGCGTTATCCTGTGGCTAGGGCATATCACACCGTTAGGATGGTCAAGCATCAGTACAAGCACAAGACAAAAACAAGGAACAGGAAAAAAACAAGAACCGAAGGTCAAAGACTTACCCAAGGTCGAGGGTTTGAGGCACAGTACGCTGCAAACCCGAGGTCAGCCGGGAAGCTGGGCTTCCCGACGAAGAAGGAGTTGAGGAACTTGGTGACCTCGGCCCGAGGCATCCACTCGAGCTGTGAAGTGTTCGGGTCGAAGGGCCTGATCATCTCCTAGGCCGCCTTGTCCCGAAGCCACAGTGGGAATATCCGCCGCAACAAGAAGCAGGTGGCGACCTCGATCCTGGTCAGCCCATTCTCCCAGAAGCCCTTCACCAACTCGACCAGCTCCTGGACCTGGTCCTCATCAGCCAAAAGGGCCTGGTCGCTCCAGCTCATCAGGGGGTCCGGCTTGGGGCCGATGTTCGTCTCAATGGTCGGTGGGTGGTTCGCCCTGTAGAACCACTCCGCCCTCCATCCTTTGTTTGAAGAGGTGAACGGCATCTTTAGGTACTCATCGGTCCTAGCGGGGCGAAGATGAAGTGTGGCCCCGTTGATCGTCTTAGAGCCCAACAACTGGCAGAGGACGTAGAAGTACCAGAAGAGGTTCCAATGCAGATCCACTCCTAGGTACACTTCGCACAGGTGCACGAAGATGGCAATGTGGTGGATCGAGTTAGGGGTAAGATGGCCGAGGGCGATCCCATAATGATGAAGGAGGCCCTAAAGGAATGGATGCGTGGGCAGGCCAAGCCCACGCTCAAGAAAGGACTTGAATAGAATGATTTCATGGGTGTCAGGTGTTGGGAACTAGTCTCCCTTCGTCGCCCGCTACCTAGACACCGCTTGCTCCGAGAGAAACCTAGCCACGACCAGGTCACGTAGCTTGCCTCGAGACATCGTAGACTTCTCCCACCCCAGCAGCGGAGGTGGCGGCGGTGGCAGCAAACCCCTAGAGGCCATCGACTTCAGTTGGAAGAGACGACAACCTTTTTCTGTAGCAAATCATGCAACCGTAGTGGCGACCCAGCCGGCGGGGAGCCAACAAGATGGGCGAAGGAGAAGAAAGGAGCGAAAGTTGGCAGTCGTAGTGGGTAGGGATTTAAACTGGTAGCATATGGCTTAGTGGCGAAGGAAGCAGTCTAAATAGCCCCACAACTAGCGTCCTGGTGCGAGGCGCAATCGCCGTGGTTGAGGTGCCTCCTCGGTCATCATGCCCGTTATGGCCGAGGCGACCTAGATATCATAGGTGGAACATCCCTTCTGTCGCTTTGAACCACCGCACATTAATTACAGGGGAAGTAGGCTGAAAAGTGTCCTTTTGGGCGCACCAGGCGAAGTCCGCTACGTTTGGGGTCATCTGCACTTGTGGGTCCCACGCCTAGGGACTCACGCGCTCAAGGACCCTCAAGCTTGGGGCTCACGCACTCGAGGACCCTCATGCCTAGGGGCTCGCCCAACCAAGGATACGTGTGCTCGAAGGTTCCTATGCTCGAGGACTCGCGAACCCGAGAACCTCGCTTTCTCGAGGGCTTGAGCGCTCGAGGACCCGAGCAATCGAAGAATTGCACGCCCAGTTCAAACATGCTCAAGGTCACCATGACCTCAGGACTTTAGACACGGCCTCCTCCCAACGAGGCCTCAACACCAACGACGCCAGAAGATAAGTTCATGACGAAGTTTCAAAGGGTTCCTCGGAGGTTTTATCAGGAGACAAGAAGTTCCAGAGGGCTTTTCTTGCAGATTATTTTTTGACCCTCGAGCTAAATGTTCCATTTACTCGAGACTCAGGGGCTACACCGTGTGGGTGCACCTCACATGAGAGAATGAAATCAAAGCTTTTCTTTCAAGACCATTAGAATTCAGCAGAAGTATCAAGGTTTTAGAGTAAAGTAGAGCTCCTCCCAGCTTGTTTTGTCGAATATTTCTTCAACCAAGCTAAGAAGATCTTGGGGGCTGCTGTCAGGGGTGTGACCTCTGGGTACCCCACGATTGGGCTTATCAGTCCAGACCAAGAGTAGGTCAAGTCCAGCATTAACGTCCGGTATGGCCCATGAAGAGGGGTTCGGTCTTGATAAGGAAGGTTGAATCCTTATCGGGTGGTTGGACTCTAGATATGGCATAAAGAGATATGTTTGTACCAGAATCTTTGCAATTAGAGATTTAGCATCTAGCTTGGTAGGCAATCCTAGATCGACTCAGGACAGAGTTCTGGATTGATTGGGTTTACCTCCTGAGTATATAACGGAGGTGAGGCACTCCCCAGAGAGATCCAATCTAAGCTTTCTAGTATATTTTTCTTGCTTTCGATGCCTTAAGCCTCCATAGCTTAATTGTATCGTATTGTAAGCTCCACCATCATATTAAACACCAAAACACTAGACGTAGGGTTATTGTCCTCTAGGAGACCCGAACCAGTATAAACCTTGGCTCCTATGTTCTAGAGTCGACCATCGGGTTCAAAGGCGCTGTGCTTCCCTTACACACATCTAATCACCACCTCGAGTACCCCTTTGGGTGGACTGCTCGGTGATTCACCGACAAGTATGAAGATACATTATTTAACTATTTGTTGACTAATTAATTTAGTTAATCCCCGATTAACGGATTAATCCATAATCCCCAACCTACCGATTAGCTACCAATAACCGATTTTCCCAACAATGCTTTACAATAGTAGCTCGTGAACCGGTCCTTAATTATCATAAATATGACTAGTAAAACCATGTACTCACAACCCACCTCAATCAAATTTTAGTACAATTACCATTAGTCAACCATGATCAACAATTGTGAACCAAATAAAAGAATAATCATAATAATGAAGTTCAATAGTGTGATATTTCATGTGAATTCTATTGTTTCAAGGTAAAGCTAAGGTATCACTACCACATAACCACTTAAAAATAGTGCCATATCAATGCCGGTTATATTCAAGCTGACACTGAAGCTGTATCACTGCTGGTTTAAAAAATGGAAACCGTTAAATTTTTCGAACTTGAACGGTATCGGCACTGTTGTGCACCTTTTATTGTCGATTCATGCCACAAACCGACACTGATAGTGCCGTAACAGTGCCGGTTCGTGGCATGAACCAGCACTGAAAGTTGCGCAACAGTGCCGTTGTTTTGCACGAACCGACACTAATGTACTGCTATAAAACTGTAGCGTGAGCTGGACAGTGAGACGATCAGAACAGTGTAGTGCAGAACAGTGCCAGAGGCTAAAGCTTTATGGAGACAAGATTTTGGTAAGGCATTTTGCTATTCATTTTCTTCTTACCACTGTTAGCTCTTCATGGATTTAAATCATGTGCACAGTACTTGCTCTTGAAGGATCGAATTGAATACTTGGAGGCCATGTTGAATATATGCTTGCACATATTTATTTCTCTTCCTGGATAGAATTGAATGCATGGATACTATGTTGATTTAGTGCTTGTAGATATTAATTGCTCTTCATGGAGTTGAATGCATGGAGACCATGTACATTATTTCTTTTTCAACGATGGAATTACATGTATGGAGGCCATGTTGATTTAGTGGTTATACACATATTGAATGTATGGATGTCATGTTGATTACTGGTTGTACACATGAGTTATTCTTCATGGATTGAATTGAATGTATGGATGCAAGATTAATTTTATGAAAATTGCTCTTAGCTTTATGGATTGCTCTTCATGGTTAATAAATATATGGAGGTCATGTTGAATTTATTTTTAAAATTTAACATGATCTCCATACAACGTCGACATGATTGATCTTCGTAACATTTCCATGCGAGTGTTAAAATAAAAAATTGAAATTATTTTTTAAATTAAAAAAATGAAGCACTAAACTAATGGCTTAATACATGGTATGATTACGTGATTTGTCTTCACAATATTCCGAACGCAGATTCTCTATATTGGAACATATATTTTCTCAACCTTTCTAGGAGAGTATTCAAAACAAAATTTGGAAATATTTTTAAAATCAAAAAATGAAACACTAAACTAATAAATTAATATATTATAGGAATGGAATGTTCCAAAGCTTGATTCTCTAGGCCGGAACAAATACCAGCAAACAACGATAGTTCAAGATATGAGGTAATTAAATTATCACTATTGATCTTTCAAAAATATCGGTATTTTTATGTGCAGGCAAGTTAGTTATGTAAGATTAATTATAATGATATGCAGGTGGACCCATGGATGTACATTGATCGTGGGCCCGAGTTCATTAATGGTGTTATGTCTTACAGAAATAGAAATAACGGCAGTGCTGATCAGTACATATGTTGTCCCTATGTCGATTGCAAAAATGAGAAAAAATTCGTAAATGTTGAGCAAATCCGTGCACACTTGATTCTTGGAGGTTTCAAACAGGATATACCCGCTAGACAGAACACGGTGAACTTGACGATAGTGTGCATGAAGAGCAGCCAATAGTCAAAGAAAACATATGCGGCAACACTATAGTTGACCATGACAGAGATGATACATTATTTGATGCTAATGATGAAGGCATCAATCAAATATTGCTAAATGAATTGTTGGTATTTTTGAAAGATTTACTTCGAGCGGAAAATATTTTGCCTAAAAGTACTTACTATGCCAAACAGATTGTCTGTCCGTTAGGGCTTGAGGTAGAGAAAATCCATACATGTGTAAACGACTGCATGTTGTTTCGTAATGAGGACGCGGACCTAGATACGTGTCGCATTTGCAATGCACCACAGTACAAGTGGCGCACTAATAGTGGCGAGAGGGAAGACACTACAGATGCCGGGAGATAAAAGAAGAAAATCCCAGTTAAGGTGGCTTGGTATTTTTCAATAATCCCCCGTTTGAAATGGATATTCGCTAACAAAGCGAACAGTGAGCTACTACGATGGCATGCTGAGAAGCAAAAAATATATGGAATGCTTAGACATCCTGTTGATGGCATGCAGTAGAGAAGGTTCAATTCAAAATACAAACAGTTTAGAGACGAAGTGAGAAATATAGATTTGGGTTTAGTATAGATGGGATGAATCCTTTTGGCAACACAAGAAGTACTCATAACACTTGGCCGGTGATTCTCTGTATCTTCAACCTTCTGCCCTGGATATGCATGAAGCAAAAATTCCTTCTCAGGCCTTTGTTGATTAGTGGGCCAAATCAGCTAGGTAACGATATCGATGTATATCTTAAACCCTTGGTAAAAGATTTACTTGTATTATGGAAAGACAACATGCGGGTTTAGGATGAATATAAAAGAGACTTTCACCTTACGTGCAATGTTATTTGTAACGATCTCTGATTGGCCTGCTGTTGGTAACCTATCAGGGCAGACTGTAAAAGGGTATAATGGTTGTATTTAGTGCTTGGAGGAAGCTGGGGGCGTTGGTTGTCTAACAACAAAAAATGGTCTTTATGGGTCACCATAGGTTCCTTCGTTCCGATCATTCGTACCATAAGAACAAGAGAGCTTTTGATGGGACGGTGGAGACATGTCAAGCTCCGAAGACTTGTACTAGGGAATAAGTATTTAGAATTATGAATGATTTTAACGTAGTTCACGGCAAGGGCCTAGGTAGTACAAAATTACCCGCTAGACAAAACGCTCCTACGTAGAAGAAGCAATCCATATTTTGGATGTTACCATATTGAAAATACCTTATGGTTCAACATGTAATAGATGTAATGCACATCGAGAAGAACGTATTCGATAGCTTGATTGGTACCTTACTAGACATGCCTGGCAAAATAAAAGATTCACCGAACGTAAGGCTAGACCTTTAAGAAATAAACCTCCAGAAAGACATACATTATATACAACTAGCCGGTGGGAAAAAGAAGCTGCCAACAGCTTGCTACATGATAAGCAGACAAGAGAAAGCTAGCCTATGTGGTTGCCTATGGAATGTTAATGTTTCAACCGGTTACTCATCAAATATTAGAAGCCTAGTGAATATGAAAGCCAAGAAGTTAGTTGGCATGAAATCTTATGACTATTATGTGATGACGACATAGATGCTTTCGGTTGCAGTTAGAGGCATTTTGCTCGATAAGGTTCAAGACCCAATCATAAAGTTGTGTTCGTTTTTCAACGCAATATCACAGAATATCGTGGATTCAAACAAATTGGCAAAGCTGCAGAACGACGTTATCCACACTATATGTCAGTTTGAGACTATTTTCCCTCTAATATTTTTTGATATAATGGTTCATCTGGTTGTTCATATTGTTGGTGAGATAAAGATCCTTGGTTCTGTATTTCTATATCAGATGTATCCTTTTGAAAGATTCATGTGGGTTCTAAAGAAATATGTTCGTAACCGAGGCCGTCCGTAAGGTTGCATTGCCCAAGGATGGAGTACAGAGGAGGTCATTGAGTTTTGTATTGACTACATGAAGCTGAACCCGATTGGTCTGCCTATATCTCGCTACGAGGGGAGGCTAATGGGGAAAGGGACAATAGGACATGTATGTATCCACATCAGAAATAGTGTTGCATTCACCCAAGCACATTTTGCTGTTCTGCAACACTCAGTTGTAGTTTGACCTCATGTCAATATGCATGTGAATGTTATGACCACCGCAAATCCAACAAAGTCACAAGATTGGCTTACAAGAGAGCACAGAAATAAATTCAGTATTTTGTTGTATAAACACGTAATGTTTCAGCATACCGATGATGCAATGTTACTGTAGGATTGAAACTAGCGACCAGAGGGGGGGTGAATGGGCTCAAAATAAAAATACGGATAAAACAAAATATCCTCCACCTCTTGTATCGAACTTGTAAGTGACTTCAAGAAACTCAGCGCAAGACTGTGCTAAATATTCACTCGAGACAAGTTGATACGATCTCCATAAAAAACGAACGCCGAAAATAATTGCTCCAAATAAAGACAAGTGTTAATCAATCAATCAAAAATACATCCACAAGTGCAATTAATGTTCTATGGAGAAAGAAGCGTTCAAAGCACTCATGCGCAAATGATCGAACACTTGGTGTGCAACCTC
>KE372790.1:1093504-1109477 GCA_000418225.1 Zizania latifolia | reverse complement strand
GAGGATTTGTCTATTTTCATCCCTGTCCAGCAAGGCAAGTTATTCAAGTTCCTCTATTGATCATATTGAACCCATATTTTAAAGCACTATTCATTCAAAAGTGCATTTTATTTTAGAATGTCACTGGAATTAGGATATAAACCCTGCTTGTATTGCCCCCTGTTGATTATTTGCCTGTTCCTTGTCTACCTAGGGATTAATTAACTTGAACAGTATAAATCTTTACTATAATTTATCTGGATGCCTAAGATTGCTTAGCCTTGTTTAGAAACTAGTATCATATTTTATCATGCTGTTTAATACTACTTTCGTATTAATGTTGGCTTATATGATTACTAGTGGTTAATGAACTGATTAATGGATTAAATGCTACTAAAATATGACTAAGGTGGGTTGTGAGTACAAGGTCCGTTGTTCTGCTAGTTGTACTCATAACACTATAAGGACCGGTTCATGGGCCACTTTTGCAATATAATCTCGCGCTACCACAAGCTAGCATGGAAAATGGTATGACCTGAAGCATAGAGATCATGAGTGAAGCATCGAGATGGCCGATAGTTCTGCACTAGGTAAGTCTTTACTATTCGGATTGGAGCGCTAGGGGTATATCGGGTAGAAGGGTCCTAGGGTGTGAAGCTTGGAGGATCTAGGTGGATGGTCATATCATAGCTCTTTTCTAAGGTACCGTGGTGGTATTGAGGCACATGGTGACATGTTTTAGGGCTATGTCTTGTGGGTAAAGTTATGCACCTCTGATCAGAGTAAAACTATTCGAATAGCCACGCCAACAGTTACGGGCGACAATGCAAGGTCACTCGTAATTAGTCCCATGATTACTTAATTAACCTGTTTTACTTTCTGTTCAACCCGGATATCTCTAGTTAGAGTGGATTGGTTGGTTCTTTTGGGCCTGATGACTCTGGATAAGAGTTATTCAGTGATTGAATTAATGTTGTTTTAAGGTTCTAACTTAATTAGAACTACCTTTTAAATTCTATCTGTCTTTAATGCTCTGTTTATGCAAATAAACCCTATTATGCCATCCTTTGTATCCCCTATGCATTATAATTGTTCCACTTGGATGGCTTGCTGAGTATTCAAAATACTCACCCTAGCATTCCCCCACCACCAGAAGAGGAGTTCGTCAGCGAAGATGAAGGTGGTGCCTTTTGAGCTATTACCCAGTCAAGTCTGCGTGTGGAGTGGAGTCGCCACTGCGTCAATAAAGTTATAAGGAGTTATTTATGTTTGACATTCCTGTTTTGAGGTTCCAATGCCACCTCTGTAATAAGTACTTTATTTACTTCATCGTGAACAATAATATTTTCGATGTCCAATAAATTATCTATTGTGTGTCTCGGTTGATTCCTAGACGAGACACTTTCCGCACAATAAATCACAAGGAAATGGTTAGAATTTCCAGGCGTGACAATACTTCTTTGGTAGTATATGTATATGTTTGAGAATGTATATGTTTTGAGTATACCTTTGATGACTGAAATGATCAAGTGTATGTATATGTTTGAGAATGTATAATATACCTTGGTTTGCAATTTTTGTATACAATTTTTGAGTATACTTCTTTGGTAGTGTATGTATATGTTTGAGTATACCTTTGAGTGTAAGCAATGATGGATTCTTTAAAAGTGTATGAGCTTTTGACTTCTCGATACTAATGTAATGTGATTATGTTATTCTTTCGCCTCCACCCGTCCAGTCGCATCCGCTCGTATCGATGCATTCACCAATATTCAGTTTTGTTTATTAGGGTTTACACAAGTATTATTGTACTTTTTTCATCGTTGTTAAATATAATATGAATTAGGATATGGCAAGCCTCCCAAGTGATCAATATGGCACTTTCACCGAATAGCGTGCTTCTAGCAGTATGGGGTCCCTATGGTATTATTATACTTTTTTTCTGTTCCGTACTATAAGTGCTATATTTAGTTGTAGTAATCAATGCCAACAATGTAGGTACTGACCTATGTTCCTAACAGTTGCCTCCTAAAAATCAATCATTACGTCTACGGGTGTCACTAGGTTAATATATTGTACATTGCATATTCTATTTATGTGGTAACAAAACTAATAAACTGATGTGATATTATCTCATTGTTGTAGTTTTTAACAAAAAGCTTCGGCGATAACCATAGCATTCACACTGGTGACACCCTTAAGATATCAATAAAAGATGGGTGTACCAATATGGTTGAGGTTGTGAGCTGTGGAGGTAGGTTATACCTCCACAAAGGATGGGGTGCATTTAGTACCCGAGTCTGCCTAGTAGAAGGGGACTATGTGGAACTAACAATAGGACCCTCAGAATCTGTTATGGCTACTATTTTTAGTAATTTTAGTGAAGAGAAGACCGCAATAGCCATAAAAGTGGAGGACAGCGATAGCAGTATCTATAGCAAACTCACATTACTTACTAGACATGTATATTTTGTTTATGTAATTAAAGTGGTTTTTTATAATGACAGGTGAGGGTCCTAGCAATACTCCAAAAAAGGGGAAGCAGATAGCCAAGGAGCACGACATCGACCAAATGGTCTAACTGAAGAACATCTGTTATTTTGTAAATCATATAGATGTGACTCTAGCAAGGAAACCTCTCTTGTAAGACATCTCGGCAGGTCTATCCTCTGGAACTCACTTATATGTATGCACAATCAATCTCTCGATCGTCAATAAGAAGTCGGTGGTAAGCACTTTGCACATGTCATAATTGCAAACATCTATATATGCACTTGCCTCATCTAACTAGCTACCAACACATTTTATTCATAACAGTACTTTTTAAGGTAGTATTGTGAGAAGTAAATCACATCTCACCTACACCAACAGACCTAGCAGATCCAAGTGACAGCAGTAGGAAGCACAGCAATCCCAATTATAGTGCATAAATCAACAGATGGATGGTGTCACCTGACGACTGGTTTTGGTCAATTTCTGTGAGCGAATGATTTAATTGTCGGCAGAGTATACGTTTTTTATTTCCACATCAACAATGGTACACTGGAGGAAACTATTTCTGTAATTTAGCTTATGCTTGAGTTTGTAAGAACAATGTCATATTTGAAACTTATGGAATCATTTATATAAGAAAAAAGTACAGATTACTATCCTGAACTATCACGAAAGTTTAAATAACCCCTGAACTATAAAACCGTTTAATTAACCCCTAAAAATTCAAAAACCAGTTTACTGTGCAACTATCGCTGATGTGGCATGATGTAACGGTGATTTTCACTGACTGAACAGTACATGTGGCGCTGACGTGGCCAAACGAGTTAAATTTTTTCAGAAAACCCTTCTGCTCCTGCTCTCGCTGCGCCGCACGGAAGGTGTTTGATAGAATGCCCACGCACCAACTGGCCTCCTGCCCGCGAGCTACCGCATCCCCACAACTCACTATGCCCTTGCCACCATGTTCCCTCTAGCCGCCCGTGCAGCCACTGCCGCCGCGCACCGCTGCCCCTTCGTGCACGCTGCACCGAGGCGGGGGCGGGGGCTATGCCACACCAGGCCGAGGCGGGGAAGGAGGCTGCGCCACGCTGCACCGAGGTAGGGGTGGGCACATGCGTGAGCGAGCGGGCAGCGACAGAGGGCGTGCGGGCGTGCGGGGGCATGGCCAGCGTACGGTGGGGATGGGGGCGCGTGGCTGGCGTGCGATCGACGCGCGGGAGGCACTCTGGCATTTCAGCGAACACCTTCCGCATGATGTCATTGGAGCAGTTTTTTACTCTGTTTATCACGTCAGTGCACCACGTGTGTCCCAGTCAGTGAAACCGCCGTCCACGTTAGCGAATCCGCGCAGAAAGTTACATAGTAAACTGGTTTTTGAATTTTCTAGGGTTAATTAAACTGTTTTATAGTTCAGGGGGTTATTTAAACTTTCACGATAGTTCAAGGTAGAAATCTGTACTTTTTCCTTTATATAAATATGTTCTAATATTTTTAGTTATTATATGTCATATTAATTTGATTTGAGATTATCCACGTAATATGATGTAAGCTATGCAAATGAATTTAGCATATATGTGTATTTGGATATAGAATTAATACAACGTGGTTTATATATAAAAAATAGCATGAAATACACAACAGTACCGGTTCGTGCTCTAAACTAGCACTGATAATAGTGTATTAGTGCCGGTTTGATTATTGAACCGACACTGATACGTGTGTATCAGTGTCGGTTTGTGTCATAAACCGGCACTGATACATGCGTATCAGTGCCGGTTCGGTTCTAGAACCGACACTGATACTCATTTTTAGTGCCAGTTCTAGGACCGTCACAGATAGTCATCGACTATCAGTTCTGACTAATCAATGACGATTCAGAACCCGCTACTGATGACCATTTTAAACCGACACTGTTCACAGATACTGTAGTAGTGTATACTAATAAATCTAGCTAGATCATCATAGTACTGAATCCAACTTGTGATGTTACTGCCCAATGGTGAATTAAGGAAAGATAGTTCAACACATGACATAATCAACAATAGGCTTAACCGCTTAACCCTTCCTATGTGATAATTTGCAAGATACATGCAAAGTTGAAATAAAAGAATAGCCTCAAACAAAGGTTCAATCATAGTCTAAGAATTGATGCCCTGTGGCTCTAAATGGTTCACCGAAGCTTCCTCGATAAAAATAGGTCTTCTACAACATTGATGACTAAATAAGACAACAAAGCAATTAAAACAGTACAAATGATCAAAAAATTCATGTGTGAAAGTATTTTTATTAAACTGCTCTTAATTTATATAAAATTATATAGATTGAAGTGTCCAATTTGGAGTTGAAATGAATTAGTAATGATTTTTTGATTATTAAAGGTTATTCTATAATTCTAGAAATTAAAAAAATTATGATGTCATTGATTATTATTTTCATAAAGGAACATAACAATTATTGTGTCTTCGACGGGGAGAGAAAGAATGCTCTGGCGATATGTGGCAGCTGATAGGCTTCTGCTTAGGCAGCCACATCAGCGAAGGCTCCAAGGTGGTCACCACTTGGCAGCACATGGTCAGCCACATGTTCTCGGCGATGAGCAGCTCTAGAACTGAGGGTCACTGGTGATCGGTGGCCTAACGAAGAACAGTGATCACACCTCAAGGACATGATTGATGAGGGGAACTCACTGATGGGTATTCAACAGCGAGCGATGAAGGTGCTCTGACATACGATGACAATCGACTTTTGGCCTTCGTTGCACCGATACTTCACTAAGGCGACGTTCTAGTATCCAATTCTTATCGGCTATGATGATACGTCTGATATGCCGTTGATACAGTATTACAGAAGTATCGGGTATTAAACATTAAAAATAAATCAAAATAATTTCTGGTACTTTCACGATACATATTCGATACTCCGATGCTGCTATAGCCCACTAAAAACCCAAGCCCAATTACACAAACCCTAACTCTCTCCCATCTCATGCACAATAGTATAACACAGAGCAGATATCACACTCACATGCAAAACACTCAGTCACCCACGCTACCGCTGCCTTACATCCGTAGCGCCACCTCGCCTTGACCCATTCACTGTTGGCTACCACCAAGGCATCAATGCTAGGATTGACGCTGTCGCTAGTCTGCCACTATAAGTCATCTACCCATCTCATCTGAACTCTCTCATGTTGAAATGCTGAAGAAAATCTTCAAAAACATTTAGATGCTTCAAATGCTTATGTAGATGAGTATAGGAAATCTTTAGAGGTCATTGGTTGATGTAGACGAGTATGGGAAGTGAAAGTTGCCTAAAGAGGCATCAATAGGCGATCTGAAAATTTCTTGTGGAAAACTGTTAGTTTAAGATTTCCTAGGTTCGGATGTTCCGGGTGAATCCGAATGTTCCAGGCACCAGAAGAAATCTCGGCAGTTATGGAGTCCAGAAATTCCGGGCATACCAGAAAAACAACAAACATATATGAATTTTAATCTAGCTAACAATCTAAATTAATACAAGTATGAGCAAGATTGTTAGCTAAAACTTTTACACATGAATATGTTCAGCAAGCTAGCTAGCTTTTAGATCAAACAATATGAAAAGTAAGCTAGCAAGAACAATATGAACGCGATAAACACAATGAGCTATTTCCCAGAGTTCAGATTTATCAATCTTACGTCTCCGTTGAGGGGCCCCAAAAGACCAGGTCCCTTTTAACCCTTTTCCTCACCAAGCTTCAACCGAGGTCGAGCTTAGATTTCTACTAGTTACCTCATCAAAGCCGAGGTAGAGCTTGTACAAACCAATCCGGGCACACCATAATCGCTTTGGGTGCTCACGAATCAACGCCTAGCCATCTAGAAGGTAGCACCTCTAAGAGTAACAAATCTATTGAAAGATTTATAGGCTTAAATCCTTGTGCTCAAGATTTTTAAGAAAAATCAAAGAACTCAACCACACAAAATTTTCTAAGAAGATGAAACAAAAAGTTTGCTAAAAGATTTGTGTTTCACTCTTAAATGGAATCTCAAAGATTAGCTCAAGATCTAGCTTAGGAGAGTGAGAGAGTGTTTGGGAATGAATGCTTAGGAGTTCTTATGAGTCCAAATAAAGTGAGGGGGTATTTATACCCCTCACTCAAAAAGTGACCGTTTAGAAGATATTTTGTAACTGTTTATCCGGAAGTTCTGGATCAATCCGGAAGTTCCGGGGTTCAAAACTTGGATGTTTCAGATCATTCTAGATGTTTCGGACGCAAAAATTAATCCAAACAAAATTGCATTTTTAGATCATTCGGGCTAAGCCAGATGTTCCGGGCCTAAAAAATAATTCTATACAGAACAACAATTTTGGAACATCTAGGAAAGTCCAGAAGTTCTGGCAATAAAAACATGTTGATACAGAACCATATTTTTGAAAGTTCCATACTGAACCGGAAGTTCTGGGCCTTAAAAACTCAAAAACAGAAACATATTTTCGAAAGTTCCGTACTGAACCGGAAGTTCCAGAAATGCTGAAAAATTCTAAAATGAGTTTGAATAAATTCAAAAAGCTTTCATAAAAGTTTTTTCTCTGAGTACAATGTTTTGGAACAATTTTTCAATGTATCCCTCTTTATATTATGGTGGTCCTAGAATCAAATTCATATGTAAATTATTATTTTGCACATTTGAGCCTATTTTGGATTAAACGGAGCTTTTCTCCAAATTTGTTTCAATTGTAATGTTGTTTTTCTTAAAATCTCTGTATTCATCTCAGCAATACGATTAGTAGCTTTTGATCACTATTGTCATTAATATATCAAAATTAATTAGAGGCCAAGATGCATCAAGATGCACTTTCAAGAAGACAATGGTAGTTTCATTCTAGGTCCTACTAATTGTTGAATAGTTGGTTTGAGTTCAGATGCTTCAGCAACAACAAAGTCCACATAATCCAAGTGTAAGGTTATGTATGAATACTTTTCTGTTTTGTCTTAGGATGGCAAGCTTTATCCCTATTTCGAATGAAGCCAATAGCAGTGTCATTTCCTCTGCCCAAAGTGATGATTACAACTCCAAATATCCTCTTTGGAAATATGTGTTGACGTAAAAATCACTTATGGATCTTTGCACCTTCACACTCGAAGGCCTGGGAGAGTCTGCTTAGCTTCAGTATAGGTCCTAAAACCAGAGGTGTATACAGCATGCCAGTTAATTTGACCCTGCAATTGATGAGGAGACAAACATGAGTTGTTCTAACGCTATCGGCGATGGCCCATCGGCATTAATCTCGATAGCCCATGCAAATGCTATGATGCATCGTATGAATATGTAAACAATTACATACCCGTCACTCCATATCAAATCTACTTAACGCTCTCATCGACAGATCCTACCAATTGGCTCACAGGAAAAACTTAACACATTAATCTCTATGGTTCGAACTCAACCAATTCAGCGCAAAGGCGTCATGCTAAGAATACCATGAATAAGACTAAAACCCGATTGCCAAGATGACAAGTAACTCATCGGCTAAAACTCTGATGTATGTTAGACTAGTAGATCAGATCAGGTCATCTCATATGCCTCTTGCCATTGTAATGGATCGGACCCAATCGAGACAGCATCACACTAACGATCGGCATACGATCTAATCTAAAACAACCTATGAGACCGGCGTGATTGGTAAACACATTGATTCGGACAATGAGGCACAATATAAGAAAGACGAATGAATGCATTACACTGATAACTAGCAAACCTACTCAATCTAATCATAGTATCAGACCTAACTAAGAAAGCCATGAATAGATCAATCAGTTTACCAAGAAGGCTATCTCCAGTGTGATCAGAGTTCAGACTCAACCGATGCAGCTTGATCCTGCACGGAGAATCGCACTAATGCTACAAACCTAAAAGTTGGTGATGCGCTGAGGGTCGATTGGTTGGTTGTGTGAACATCTTACAATAGCCCCAGATCTAACTATTTATAGCCAGGGAAAACAGCTAATCCATGTTTGACACAGAATCTAAACTAACTTTACTAGCTAATAATTAAAGATAAAATCCCTGCGAAGCCTGAGCCCACGTCACGCATGTCCTGTCTTTGCTCTTTGAACTCCTTTTGTTGGCCCATCGGCCTAGCTTCTTGGCCTGACAAAACTCCATGTGTCAGCCCAATTTCTGGTGTCAACACATGCCCCAAGTTCAGAATGCGAAGGGTCATAGTTTGAAATCTTTTCTCGAGAACCCAATTGCCAAGGTACAATTCTGAAGTCTTTAAATACCTCTTCAACACACCATCTTCTTCAAGCTCTAGCATTCTCACTTCAATGGTAGCTCCTTCATCTCTTTTCTCTAATGGCATCCAATAGCTTGAGCCCTCCATCGAACAAAAAACTGAAGACAGTAGCTTCTCCACATGATGCATCCGGCGACCGCAACTCGGTAGGTCTTTCATGGCTTCACATTTTGGTTCTACAACCTTTGCTTCAACTTCACCAAATTTTTGCACATTTTCATTCTAAAGCTCTGTTGTTTTCAGGCTCCTACTCAGCCAAACCTTAGTTTGTCGAGCTCTCCAAATTCTGAAGACTCTATCCCTCAAACTCTGCTACTCAACGCTGCTAATGACCATGATTTGGCTCATTTCCCATCATGGCACCTGTCAAACTTTCCTTCTGATGAAGATAATGATGACATTGATGACTCCTTGTTGGCTCCACACTCACCTCCTGCTCGTCGATCACCCTAGGTGAGCGCACCTTTTACACAGCCTCAGAAACCTCTTGCCTGCTAATCGACCTATCGGCTTCTGTCAATTTGACCAACTAAAGTATCACAGTTTTTGCAAAAACAACTTTCAAAAATTACCCCGAATTAAAAATCCTCGGGTTCATCATCCTTTGACTTATTGAATCGATCCCCCTTCTCTAGACTGTTGGTCTTCAACCCGGTCAATGTCCTTGACTAACCTTGACCGAGCATATGACCCATTCATAGATACGTGCCGGTTGTAGTGCACCAGTAATGGTGCACCATGCCCTCGAGTTTGGGACATGGAGGGTCACGTTTTGAATTCCTCCTAGAACCTCACAACCGGCACGGTGCTTTAATTTTGTATTGGGAACTCAACCAGCACTACTCTCCCACCTATTAAGCCTGCGGGTTTTCTTCTTCCGTTGTATGCCTCCATATTCTCTCACTCCAGCAGGAAACACTTGAGCTCTACACCGCCGATGCCGATCGAGTTCCACCGCTGCCCATTTCCTCCGGCTTCGTTTCTCTTAGGACTACGTCCTCTACATCGATGGCCTCCTCATCGCATACTCTTGAGTTATTCCCCCTTTTCGTCGGTAGCCTGGTTCCTGTACTTGACTGATAGTTCTTCTTATTTCTCTTCTTCCGCCATTTTTTGTAGAACTTGAAGAACTAGATCCTTATCCCTCACGCCAAATCTCCCGGTAGTTATTATCTTGGTCCCTACGGAGAAGAAGATCCCGTCTATCTTATCAACGCTGAGACCAACCGGATCCCTTTTAAGCAATCGGGAATGCAATGTAAGGATTGGAATTCAGTGTTCCGCTCCAGGGCCAACCCCATAGATGGATGGAGGGACTGGTATCTGAGAGTTACATCAGTGAAGAGTGCAGACTAGGATATTCGCAATATCAGCCACTGCATTGGTCTGACCATGGCTAAAACTGAAAGAAACGATGCCATGCTTGCTGCTGCCTGCTATTTCTAGTTAGATTCTATCAACGCCTTTGTGTTTGCTAGTGGGCTGATGTCCTTGACTCTGCTTGATGTTCTGATGCTAACATCTCTCAATGTTATCAATCCCCACTATGAAGTTAATTTTCGGAGCAAACCCTCGTATGACCTAGAAGTGAAGAAACCTGACAGTTGGAGGAACTATATGGCCACCTATAATAAGAAGACAAGGCCGGTTGAGGAAAAGAAACATGTCACTTTCCTCAACATGTGGTTGGAGCAGTTTGTTTTATGTGGTACCACCCTCGGCCCTACCAAGAACTAGTAAAGTCTAGCCGAGCGTCTTACACAGAACGATAAACTTCCATTGGGGTGGTTGCTGCTTGGATCATCATATCGGCTTCTTCACCTTGTATCTCAATAGCTCCGAGCTGGCGTAACTGTTGTGAACGTCAGTGGCCCTTGGTGGTTCATACAGCTTTGGCTCAACATATACACCGCTCGGGTGACAGAGCAGTTTGACCTGCTGAGCTGTGTATTCCCTGATAACTTCATCTAGGTGGAGAACGTGCGGTTCTGCCAGTGCTCTTCAATCGGCGATGCTGTTGCTTCTTTTAGCAGGGACGACATGAAGCTAGACTACTTGGCCTGATGGTTTAGTACTTTTTACTGCGGCTTTGACACTGATGACGTCATCTGGTTCCCCTACCTGGAAGCCATAGATTTCACGCGTCCTGGCCACTTCCACCTTGATTCGATTGGTTCCAATGAGGCCATCAGGACTATCTATCAGGCGATTATTTCTCTAGCCGTTCTACTTGTTGGCTTCTCTGGTGGCCAAGTGAAGCCTTGTTATGAATTCTACCACCCATCCATTTGCACCCGTCAGCTCGGGCTTAGTCAACTGCCGAAGAGATTCTTTTACATCGGCAAAGTGGAGTTCCGTGGTGCTCTAAACTCATCGGAGTATGAGTTCCTTCTCAATCTTTCTGCTAGCATCCCTTTTGGCGATTTGCAAGGTTGGTCACCAAGTTCATCCTAGAGCTGATCATTCATTCATCTTTGGGATGAGTGGAAGCTTCACTTGTTCTCCCAGAATATTTCTTCTTACTGCGTTATGATCGATCTTTATTCTAGCGAGTTTGATGTCGAGGTATGCTTTTGCCTTGCTCTTACCTTTTGTTGTTCCTTTCGAATCATTTGTAAAATACTTCACCATTTGTGTAGGATCAGAGCATAGAAGCTCCTGTTGTTAGCCATAGCAAAAGCCAATTGCTTACATGGCGTCGTCCTCGACTCCAAACTTGGGGATTGGTGAGCCGAGCCCGGCCACCCTTGTTAGTGCCCATCCTTCAGCATCTAGGACCTCTGGTCCTCCTCGTCAGAAACAGCCGGTTACTCTAGCAACCATTAAGATACCGGCTGAGAAGAAAAAGAAGGCCCCTGTCGTTCCTCCTCCTACGTACTTAGCCGGTCCTTGCTGATTGTGCTGCTTCTGTAAGGGTTCTCCTGCTTTATCGTTTCACCTTTTTTTGTCTTTTCCCTTACTTTCACCATTTGACTTGTTCAGTTTGGGGTGCCCGATCCACTTGCTACTTCTGCCATCGTTATTGAGACTTCGGTGTTACCCGCACAGCCAGCGTCTTCACCACCAATCCCCTCTATCATGCCTGTTGTTACGGCGATCATTAATTCGGTTCCGATTACCTTCGAACCTGGTGTTGCCATAACTGAGGATTGGGCATCAGGATCTACCCTAGCATGTGATATAGAAGTCGAATCGATGGAGGGGGCTTGTCCTTATTATTCCCTTTTCAGTTCTGCTTACGGGTTTGTTGCCTATTGTAGTCCTTCGTCGATTTATTCCCCTTCGATATCGACGAACTAGTTGGCGATGTTTCCGCTATTTAGGCTGAAGCTCCTGACTCTGGGTTGGTCCTCGTGGATGTTCGTGCTACTCTTCTTGGCATCTTGCATCGGCTTAAGGAGCCAATTGATGTCCTCCTCAATGACTCAGAGCCAATCAGGGCGAAGTTTGCCGACATGGTGGACCAACTACCTCTATGTCTGATAGAGGACTTAACCCCAGCATCACACTTCGAGCTTTATCAGCCATTCTACCGACGCCTTCAGCAGCAACGGGCCACTTGCGCCGAACATCGCTTAAAGCAGCAGACTGAACATGCTGATCAGGATGCAATCGTGGCCAAGAAGGCTTCCCTTGGCACCTTGAAAGTCAAGCCAGTTGAAATCAAACATCAGGTCACATAACTTCATGATGAAGAAGTGGATCTCGTCTCGTGTTTGGAGGTCGTCTGTGCCAATATCTCTTCTTCCTAGCAGAGGTTGGCAGAGATACCGGTGGAGATTGAAACTCGATAGCAAGAGCTAGCCACCTTTGCCAAGGAGGCTTTTCGTAATTACCAACAATCAAAGCTGATTCCTGGGAGCGATGAAGAAGATCTAATGGAGATAGCTGCCATCAGTGAGGTCCGTGATTGGGTTGTAGCCAATATGAATTTATGTCCCTTACTTGATGAAGGGTATATCTGGCCGATCATGTCTATTCCTCATCATCTAAATGGCCATGGTTTGATGATCAGGTTCAAGGCCAATGTAGGAGCTCATTGTATGTTTCCATACTTCTAACAGTCCTAGCATCCTTTATAATACTTAAAACAGTCCTCGAGCATCGTCTGCTAGAAATAACCCATTCGCCGTAGTAACCATTTCATTTTGTGGGCCGATTGATGTGTTGGGGAACACGGAGGCTACGCTAGTCGAAAACAAAACTTTTTCTGTCACACACACCAGGAAGCCTTGCTAGAGAGAGACCATACATCATTACCTCAGACATGCAGTGTAGTAGAAGGAGTGTTAGAGTAGTGAGCTAGTCCAACTCGAGCGTACCGAAGAGGTCGGGAAGCCGATCGACGTCCTCGAGAAGCTGATCAACATCCTCAAGAAGCTTTCGCCCAAGGTTGAGAACTCCCGAGGACTTCTACTCATTCAAGCCGATGACGCCGCTGATCCAATCAGCGATGTTGATGTCGAAGCAAAGCAGTAAAGCAACGCCTCTACTAGAATCCATACATCTAGAGGTGGAACGCTAGCTGGTGGTGTACTAGCACCCAGGCGATCGGCCGGACGGTCGGTCTCAAGAGGTGGTGGCTAGGGTTTGCTCTTGGTGGCTAACAACTTAGCACGAGAATCACATCAACATGCGAATCAGCAATAGGAATAGCTTAGCTTCCCTACGCCCTGTACCCTTATATATATAGATGTCCTAGCTTGGGCCATCTTGGGTCTAACCAAGACTGTACTCGGATCACTCTCCGATCTGTTTGGATCTCCATCCAAACAAATTTGGATCTCTATCCAAACTGAGTCCAATTCGAATTCATTGTTCCAAACCTTTAAGTGTGCAACCCTGTAGGTTTACGTATAGCTTGGTTAACATATGGAAACTCCTTTCCATATTCCGTCAACAACGGCCTCTAGCAAAGCATATTAACCCAAGTATACGTAAAGATCATATCAGTTGAATCTTCTAATGTATCTTATGTATATGTCCCTTTGCCTCACGATATTGATCAAACATAAGGTGAGATTTGTGCCATCCTATCAATAGCTCGATCCTCTCTCGATCTCTGTATTAGATTATAACCTCTGATTAACTCCTTAATCACGTCGGCATGGCCATGCACTTCCATAATTCATTACATCGAGGGGCCTGAGATATCTTTCCTGTTAAGGAGGGGCAAATCCCATCTTGATCACTCACATCTCACTGCAAGTTTCATAGTAGACCCAATGACCACTTTTATAACTACCCAGTTATGGAATAGCACACTACTAGAAATCCTTTGATCTATGATAATTTGAGAATGACGATTCAGATTTTGGTCACTGAATAAGGTAAATTAAAGACGATTCTACCTTGCTCATCATGGATGCTGGATGTGGGTGTCAACCCCTTCGTACAACTATGACAAAGTAAAAATATTCATCATATAAAATAACAGAGATTCGTCATAGAAGTGAAACTATGCAGTTTCACCGTTCAGGCCCCACCTGTCAGATAATGCTCTTCGTCATAAAAGTTGGCTTTTTTTTAAAATGTGTGGGGTCTAGGAATTGAACCCGACACCTGCTAGTTTAGAACCGACTTCGCTTACCATTGGACTACAAGATTGGATGTGCTTACTAATGGGAATATTTTTTTCTTATTGGATCTTTCATCTTACGTGATAACTTTCTTAAAATATTTTTAATTTTTTATCACAGCATCTATGTATCATATCATAACACCATGACAGGTCTCGTGTTTTTCAGACTTCATTTGATTTTTTAGAATTAAAAAACCATTAAGCTCCACGTTGCCCATCGAGTGTCGCAACCTAGATTTTTCAAAAATTCTTTCAATTTAGTGGATAAGAACTAAAAATGGACTCAAAAACATGAATATGATTTTTCTATAAATTTTGGTTGATTATTTTAAGCACTTGCAGTTTAAATTTTACCTATTTCAATATAAATCCTAAAAACACACTTAATAAATTAAAAATAGTAAACTGACCCAGAAAAATACCAAATTTTTACATGAAATAATCTATATTGCATTTTGCTCATAGAAAAAGTTTTAAGTTCAAACGAAGATTTAACCATTGATTTGCTTTCACTATAAGAAATCCTTTGATCTATGACAATTTGAGAATGACGATTCAGATTTTGGTCACTGGATAAGGTTAATTAATGACGATTTTACCTTGCTCGTCATGGATGTTGGATGTGGGCGTCAGCCCCTTCATACAACTGTGACGAAGTAAAACTATTCGTCATATAAATTAATAGAGATTTGTCGTAGAAGTAAAACTATACAGTTTCACCATTCATGCCCCACATGTCAGATAATGCTCTTCGTCGTAAAAGTGGGTTTTTTAAAAAAACGTGCGGGATCTGAGAATCGAACACGATACCTACTAGTTCAAAACCGAGTGCGCTTACCATTGGTCTACGTGATTGACGTGCATACAAATGGAAATGTTTTGTTTTTTATTGGATATTTCATCTTTCATATGACCCTTTCACCTTGCCAGCGGTTTGCCACCAGGAACGAAATGCGTTACGGGGCCTGCTCAAATTTCTGAATTTTCTATGAATTTTTGAAGTATTCTGAAATTTTCTACCAATTTTTGAAGTGTTATGCCTTTTCAGAAAATTAAAAATTAATACTGTTTGGTCCGGACTGCTCAAATCCTGGCCCATTCCCACCACAACAGGTAAATCTAGGCCCATTCACAACCGGTGTGCAAGCGGAGAAAAACGCGAAAAAAGCAGCAGCCTCTATGATTTGAGCGCTGCACCTCTCCTTTGCAAGAAAGTGTCTCAGCCATTGCGCCGTTGGTCGCTTCGAGTTGTATTGCGATCCGGATGAAATTAATTTTTTGGGGGCCCTGAACATCCACAGGATATTATTAAAGATTGTTGGGCCCGTTGAAATCTCGATTTGCTGTTCCTTGGTAGTTCCCGGTGGGCCGCATCCACCGATAGCTCAAGTCGAGGGCGTCGGCACATGGCCGCGTCGGTGTCACCGCCACCATGTAGTCCCAAAGTAAGCTACTACATATGTTGGGAACCATGATGATCTCAGATCTAAGTACTTTACGTAAACACTACTGAGACCAACTGATGGCACATAGAATCTCAATAGTGCCTTATAGTGGGTCTATCCTGATGGAATTGTGCCCAAGAAAATTCTAGGGGAATCGAAAGTTCCGGAGTTCTGGAGCATCCGAAAATTCCGG
>KE372790.1:1072480-1086716 GCA_000418225.1 Zizania latifolia | reverse complement strand
TGATGGAATTGTGCCCAAGAAAATTCTGGGGGAATCGGAAGTTCTGGCTATAGCCGGAAGTTCCGGAGTTCTGGAGCATCCAGAAATTCCGGTAGAACCGAAAGTTCCGGGCCAGCCCCTGAATTTGGTTTTCTGGACGAACCGGAAGTTCCGGTTGTGACAGGAAGTTCCGGGTCAGAATTAATTCGATACAGAAGGTCTGTTTCGGAAGTTCCGACTGTAGTCGGAAGTTCCGGGTCGGAATTAATTCGATACAGAAGGTCTGTTTCGGAAGTTCCGGCTGTAACTGGAAGTTCCGGACCCAAATTAATTCGATACAGAAGGGTAATTTTGGAAGTTCCGATGACCGGAAGTTCCGGCTATAATCAGAAGTTCTGGGGTGCGCAGATTAGATCTGTTGGGCTTTTAATCTGGATTAAAAGGCGCATGCTGGGCACTATATAAAGGAGGAGAGGGTGGCACGCAAGTGGGCTGCTGCTTTTGCTCTACCCTAGCCCTAGCCGCCACCTCTCCTCTCTCCCAAGGAATCACAAAGGTTGTGATCAAACCCTAGAAACTTCACGAGTGGTGCTAGCACGCCAGCGTGGAGTGTTTCCATCCCTGTACGTGTAGACTTCGTGGAGGTGCTGCTTGAATAGCAGCACTCGTCGTCTTCTTCGTGCGAAGATCGCTAGACCTCATCGACTTGGTCGACGGCGAACGGGCGAGGCAAGAAGGAAACGAGCGAGGATGCGCTTCTCCAAATCTTCTTCCGCTGCACTAGCGCGTCTCGCGTTAGAAGGTAATGATCCATGATCCCTCTCGCGCATGGGTTCCTAGGCCAACGGGGTTAAAAATTAAAATTTGCTGGCTAGCGTAGCCTCCCCATGTCCCAACATATCCAACATGTGTTCTCCAACATACGCCCATGTTATTGAGTTGGTATCTCCATACCCATGTTCCACGAGACATGATCATCAATCAATACACATGCCGATCTCAGTCATATCTGTTCCATATATGACTTACATTCGATCAAGAATCATTTAGAAATAGTCACATTATGAGTCTCATGAAGAAGTCACGTACTTGTTTATTAATAATGACAATCTATTTCAAGGAACAATAACTTTATTTCATAAACATAGTATGCCACGTACAATATCTCCATGTTACCTAAAGGGCATAACTTGCACTAGAGTTAACCATGTAGATATCTAATACCCATAGGCCTAT
Organism: Zizania latifolia; assembly: GCA_000418225.1. Taxonomy (NCBI): domain Eukaryota; kingdom Viridiplantae; phylum Streptophyta; class Magnoliopsida; order Poales; family Poaceae; genus Zizania; species Zizania latifolia. The sequence continues at coordinate 1,085,501 of KE372790.1, read as the reverse complement.
TGTGCATCTCATGCTTGGGTTGTGAGAGGGGCTTTGTCAACGAATCTGCAATATTCAGATCAGTTTACACTTTGCATATCTTTACATCTCCCCTATCCACTATCTCGTGGATCAGATGATATCGCCAAAGTATGTGTTTGGATTTCTATTGTGACCTAGGCTCCATCGCTTGTGCAATAGCTCTACTATTATCAAAATCAACACCTTGAATTTGTTTAAAACCTTTTGCCACCAATCATGCTTTATAGATGTGAACATGTCCATCTATGTCTATCTTCTTCTTGAAAACCCATTTACACTCGATGATTTTTACACAATCGGATGGATCAACTAAGTTCAAAACTTGATTGTTGTACATGGATTCAAGCTTGGATCTCATGGCTTCAAGCTATTTCTCAGAGTCTAGTCTCACCATCGCTTCTTTATAGGTCAAGGGCTCATCATTGTCCAATAACAATATATCCCGTTCCTGCGTGGTCGAGAACATGAACCTCTCAAGTGCATGCCGTACCCCTCTCACCTACGTGGTGCAACAGGTTCTTCAACACCTTGATTATCCTGTTGGGAGATGAAACACTTTCAGGTGTTTCTCGAACTTCTTCGAGATGCACTGAACTCCCACTCACCCTTCTCAAGACTCTTTCTCTAAGAATACACCATATCGGGTGACAACTACTTTGCCGAGTTCCTTGTTATAGAAATAATATCCTTTGTTTTCTCGAGGATACCCGATAAAGAAGCACTTCTCAGATTTCAGAGTAAGCTTATTGGACTATAAACGCTTTACATAAGTTTCACAACCCCAAATTTTAAGAAAAGATAGATTAGGATGTTGTCCTGTCCATATCTCATATGGAGTCTTCTCAACCGACTTCAATAGAACCCTATTTAGTGTGAAAGCGATTGTTTCAAGAGCATATCTCCAGAAGGATAATGGAAGATCATATTGGCTTATCATTGATTGGACCATATCTAATAAGGTACGATTTCTCTGCTTGGAGATCCCATTCCACTGAGGTGTTCCGGGTGGAGTCAATTGTGGAACGATTCCGTAATCTTTTAGATGATTACCAAACTCGAGGCTCAAGTATTCCCCTCCATGATCCGATCGTAGAAACTTGATTGTCTTTCCTAAATGATTCAGTACTTCATTTTGGAATTCTTTGAACTTTTCAAAGGACTCTGACTTATGCCTCATTAGGTAGATATAGCCATATCTACTAAAGTCATCGGTAAAAGTTATGAAGTACTGAAAATCACCTCTAGCTATTGAGCTCATTGGTTCACACATATCAGTATGTATGAGTTCCAATAAGTCACTTGCCCTCTCACTTTGACCCGTGAAAGGCACCTTTGTCATCTTGCTAAGTAAACAAGATTCATATGTCTTAAATGATTCAAAATCAAAAGTGTCAAGAAGACCATCTTTATGGAGCTTCTCCATATGTCTCTCATTTATATGGCCCAAACGACAATGCCAGATGAACATGGGATTTATATCATTCAGATGTTGCCTCTTTGTATTAATGTTATAGATAGGTGATCCTTCAAGGTTTAAAACGTATAATCCATTCTCCAATAGAATATGACAATAGAACATATCTCTAAGATAAAGTGAACAACTATTGTTCATCGTTCTAAAGTCATAACATTATGCTTGCAAACAGGAAGCAGAAATTATGTTTTACATAGAGATGGAACACAATAACAATTTTTTAGTTGCAAAACTAGTCCTAAAGGTAGTGACAATGGCATGGTTCCCAAAGTGTCGGTGAATCATCGACCAGTTCACCTAAGGGGGTACCCGAGGTAGTGATTAGATGTGTGTAAGGGAAGCGCAACGCCTTCAAACCCGATGGTTAACTCTAGAATACAAGAGCCAAGGTTTATACTGGTTCAGATCTCTTGGAGGATAATAGCCCTACGTCCAGTGTTTTGGTGTATACTATGATGGTGGATTTTACAATACGGTGTAATCAAGCTATGGAAGCTTGAGATGTCGAAAGCAAAAAAAATATGGTGGAGCTTGATGACTAGATGATGTGAATATTGGATTAGATGCTTCTGGGGTTCTCACCTCCTTTATATACTCAAGAGGTGAGCCCAACAACCCAGGACTCTATCCTGTGTTGTCGGAGGTGTGACCCTCGGGTGCCTCACAGTTGGGCTTATCAGACCGGACCAACGGCAGACCAATACCAGCATTGATCGTTCGGTATGGCCCACAAATAGGGGTTTGATTCTGATAAGGAAAGTGAAGTCCTTATCGGGTAGTTAAGCTTTAGATATGATATCTAGAGTTTTATTTATACCGGAATCCTTGTAATCAGGGATTTAGTACCTGAGTTTGGTAGGGAATCTAAGTTCTACTTGGGATAGAGTCCTAGGGGATTATTAGGCTCACCTCCTGAGTATATAAAAGAGGCGAGAACCCCCAAAGGCATCAATGATCTATCATCAAACTTAACTCATCTAGCTCATCATTAAGCCTTAGCATATTTTTCTTGCTCTCGATGTCCAAGCCTTGATAGTTTGATTGTGTCGTATTGTAAGATCTACCATCATAGTAGACACCAAAACACTGGACGTATGGCTATTATCGTTTAGGAGGCCTAAACCAGTATAAACCTTGGCTCTTGTATTATAGAGTCGACCATCAGGTTCGAAGGCACTGCGCTTCCCTTACACACATCTAATCACCACCTTGGGTATCCCCTTGGGTGGACTGATCGGTGATTCATCGATAGTTGGCGTGTTAGGTAGGGGATCACGTCACTTTCACTAGGATCCGATGGGACTTCTTTCAGATTTCCTTGTCCCCGCCAGCTCCGCCTTCGTATTCGAGAGTTCAACATTCATCGGGGATCTAGAGGGACGGCTCGTCTTGTCATGTCCCTTAACGAGGTGAACGGATGGACGGACGGATCGACTTCAGGACTTGGGTGGCCCTGAACACTACATCATCTTCTCCAACAAAAAAGGGCAGACGGTTCGGCGCTAGTGGATGGAGACTAGGCTGCTCGACAGGTTCGAGGATAATTGGTGGCTCCCGGCCAAACTTATAATGATGGCTGAGGGGGTGATATCCACCACCAGCAGCGAGAGGCAGCGCCTCGTGGAAGCCGATCGGGTCGAACAAAACAATGAGATCCACCGAAACCTCGAGGATGAATTCACCATAGAGTTCGATGGAGAGAAGGGCTTCAAAACCCCAGCCGCTAACCTTGTGGCCATCGAGAGGGCTCTCAGTTCTCTTACCGAGACCCCAGAGCTACGACAAGCCAAAGCGCTTGCTCAAGCAATAGCAACTCAGATCAATACCTCGGCTTTGGCTCCAACTCGACCACCGACTCCTCCCCCAAAAGACAAGGAGGACGATGGTCAGGAACGATACCAACCATCACACAGCTGAAACTCGCCTGTTGATAGCCCGTGCGGCGACCACATATAGCCGTCGCGCACAGGAAGCCAGAACAAGCTGCGTTCTGAGATCCGTAGACCGACCAACAATCAAGGCAACATAAAAAATAGCCACAGCAGTATTGGCAGCAGTGCCGAATATGATGATTCGGCTGAAGGTCGTAATCCCCGCAATCATAGAAGAAGCAGAAGCCGAGATGATCACAGCGGTTTCCCTGCATTCACTTGGCGCTTGAGGCAAGTCAAGTGGCCGAGGTCCTTTCGTCCGGTGGGAATCGAACCATATGATGGTAAAACGGATCCCTCGCAATGGTTACGACTCTACTACACCACCGTTCAGGCAACAGGAGGGGATGAGCGGGTCATGGCAAACTATCTTCTGGTCATGCTCTCTTCGTCTGCCAATAATTGGCTCTCGAGCCTACTTAGGAACTCTATCGATTCTTGGGCTCAACTCCGATCGGCCTTCATCGACAATTATCAGGGAACGTGGTAGAAGCCTGGGACCCGATACGATCTCCAACGATTATGACAAAAGGAAGATGAGATGCTCTATAGTGGATATCGACAAAAGAGACAACATCAACTACTTCATCGATGCCTTGCACCACTCTTCTGAGTTGCTTGGGACACTCATGAGGAAGAAGCCAAAGACCATAGCCCGGATGATCTCTATCGCTAAAAGTTACGCCGACTACGAAGATGCTTGAAGGGAAAAGTTGAAGCGGTCACGCCACGAGAGTCAATCTTGTTGGAACAAAGATGACCGACCTCGATCTCCTCGACGAGAAGACGAATGACCTAGATCCTCTTAGGGCAAACAAGAGCAAAAGAGGAAAACGAAGAGAACTGTGGTGGCCGCCTATAGCTCACGACGCTAGGAGGATAAAGCCATGTTGGAAGAACTCAACAAACCGAGCCCGTTTCATCCAAAGGGCAAGCATACGATGTGCAAGTGTTATTCTCTGCACGACCTGCTCGTCAAAGAATTACGCAATAATCCTCGCCAGAGCAAAAGACGCCGGGACGATAACGATGCCCCGAGAATGGATAGTCGGCCTCGAGATGACAATGACTTAGAGGCCCCGCATTAGCTGAAACCAAATGGCAGTAGAAGATTCTAGATCAACACATCAATGCCACAGGATTCGAGGAAATTCAGCAGCTGTGATGGTTGAAAGTTCCGATCACCTTTTCTTGGGATGACCAATGGACAAACGTCCTAAAAACCAGGCGCTGGCCATTGGTGGTTGACCTAGTGATACTCAAAGTACGCATGAAGCGGGTACTGATCAACGGAGGGAGTGGGCTAAACATCCTCTTCCGCTAGTCCCTCACTGATCTTGGCATCTCAGTCGATAGTCTCTAGAAAGAGGACAACTTCCTGTTCTACGGCATCATACCCAGACAGAGCTCGGTACCGCTTGGCTCCATAACTCTACCAGTCACATTCGGTTCTTGAGATAACTATCAGACCAAGCACATCACCTTCTAGGTCACATAATATAGCATTCCATCCTACGCTCTCCTAGGAAGACTATCCATAGCCAAATTCATGGTAATCGGGCACTACTCGTACTTGGTGCTTAAGATGCTGGGCCCCGGTGGGGTTATCACTGTTCAGGGAAACATCGGCACCTCCCATGTGTGTGAGAAGGACAATCTCGCCCTAGCACAAGCTCTCTGCTCTCTGGAAAGGGTCCTTTATTATCTCCAAAGTAACAAGACCAGGGGCGTACAAACTAACGCCAGAAGACGGGCAAGCAGTAACAAACTCCTAGAAAATCGAGCACCTTCATCGGTTTTATGCTTAATAATATTTTGTTAATAATCTTCTTCAATGATGCATGTCCAGGCACTCGATGACCCTAGGACTTCACTTTCTTCATCGACACTGCCGACTACTTCCCCCCGGACATGCATCTAGGTCAGAAAGGGGTCAGCCCTCGGGCTGTACACCCACAGTTGAGCATCGCTCTCACTGACCTTGCTGACTACTTCCCCTAGGCATGCAACTGGGCCAGAAAGGGGTCAGCCTTTGAGCTGTATACCCATAGTCAAGCATTACTCTCACTGACCTATGCTGATTATATTTCCCTCCGCGTTGGGTGCCAGATGGCCATCATGTATGCAACCGGTTTAGGGAGAGGGTCGACTCCTTAGTTATACACCCGCAATAGCGTACCTTGAAGAACTCGCTGATCCATGCCGGTTACATTCTCCTCCACGTTGGGTGCCCAATGGCTGCTATGCATGCAACCGGACCTGGGAGAGGGTCGACTCCTTCATCATACACTCACAACCATGCATCTTTGAAGAACTAGCCAACCATTGCAGGCTACATCCTCCTCCAAGTTGGGCGGCATATAGCCACCATATACACAATTCGACCCAGGAGAGGGTCGGCTATTTAGCCATACACCCGCAGTCTCACATCTTCATCGACTCTGCCAGCACCGTGTGGGTGGTAAACAAACACGCAAAACGGTACGCAATGAATAAAGCAAAATTCAAAGACTCCTTTATTTCTTTAGGACTAATTCTTTACAGGAGCAAGACTACTACAAAGAAGGAGACGCAGCAGCAAGTACAGTACTTCAAAGAAAGGGACGCAGCCTCCTTCGATCAACAGAAGAAAAATGCCCCGGCAGCCAGAGATAGCATTCTGTGAAGCTAAAGAGATAGCTATAGAACCGAGTTTCTCACAGCAACCACGCCCACTACCGCAGTGACTCCGCCATGAGCACCAAAGATCCTAGGGACCGCTAATGTGGCAGCAGTGACTCCGTGCAATCCTCACCTTCACTGGAGGAGATCATCACCAACACTGAGAGACTAGCCCAAAGAGAGAGCAGTATTTGCTTGACCTCGGTGGTGGGATCAGATACCTTCTCAAGGCGCCTGCGCTGGTGGACGTCTCTAGCTCTTCCCGTAGGATCGAGCCTCTACCTTGGTATCCGGACATTAAGACAGGCGGCATAAAAACGCTAGACGGTACCATGTTAGCAGAAAGATCTGTGTCACCAAGAAGCCTCGGGAAGGATACAACACCCTGCTGCGGTGATAAAATCAAGAATCACACATCGCACAAGTGTAGGTGAAACAAAATCACACAAAGATCAACATACCAGACAGACCCAATGGTTTGAGATCAGAGCAGCCCATTTAGCAGCCAAGCCAGCACATCACGGATCCATGGAGTAGCAAGCGTCATCAACAATCTCTCCCTTATAGGTGTGAAGAAGAGGGATCTCAAGAACACCCATTGCAAGACATAGATGGGCGAAGGGGCACCGGCTTAAATAGAGGTGTTCCCACAACCATCAACACAACGAATGCCACTTTGATCATTGTGCGCTTTATGACAGAGAAGGTGAAGCGCTTCGCGCTACATTAACTATGCCAAGGCATGTGGCGTGTGACTCTGCCAGAGGCAGAGCGTCTTTTTAGCTTTTCTGCCTGCCATGTGATGACCACAGACGGGAGAAGGAATTATAAAATAAGAAACCAAGTTGATATGTGCCTTGGTTAGATGTATGATGAGTGATTAACATTTGTGATATGAGAAACTAAGTTGAGATATGCCTTGGTAAAATGAATGATGAGTGATTGACATTTATGAGGAGTTAGTTTTGGGTTTAAGCTACTCATTTGTTTTGGTTTGAAGTTTGCTCTAAGAAGAGAATAATACGTTGGTGATAGAAGTTTGTGTGCACCGGAAGGTCTAGTGTTGGGAGAAACATGTTTTCTTGTCTTATAGTGTGCAGGACTAGGATGCTACTCGACATTCGACGGTAGGTGATCAGGACCAACTGGGGAGCTTGGTGCTAGACGATCAAGGAGGCTGGGTGAAGTCGAGGATGATCCTAGTGGTACACATGAAGATTAAGCAAGTCATGGGATGAAGGTTGATGAAGACGGTGTGTTGACAAAGTCGAGCGAAGGGGATGCCGGTGCAAGTGACAACGTGGCTCGAGGGATCGGGAGCGGGATAGACTTGCTGGCAGTCAAGATCGCAAGATGGAGGACACGTGTCGACATCAGAATGCTTGCTTAAGGTAAAGCAAGAAGAGTACAAGGGTTTCACAGTTTGACCGCAAAACCATGGGAGGCCAAGAGATGGAGAAGATCAGCGAGGGCATACAAGTTGAGTTAGAGGACTAACCCACATCGAGTTTGAGCCCATCTCGGCCTCCAGGAGTAGCAAGCACTAAAATCATCGCCCGAATCGCATACGGACTCTGTTTTCGATGTTCTGCATATGGACGGAAAGCTAATTTCATAAGCTTTCCAATGGCACCAGTTTCATGTGAAAATTCCTTCTAGATCGATGGAAATTGTCAAAACAAATGGACATTCAGGATCTGCTAGGAATCTTGTGAGACAAGCTTGGTGGGAAACTTGCAAGATAAGTTTCCCAAGAAGCTTGTAGGAGAAGGGAACTTGTAAGCCAAGCCTTCTAGCCTATAAATAGAGAGGAATGGTGGGTGGTTGTGGGAGCTCTTGAAGCTATCAACATTGTGAGAATCTTTTGATAGGGTTATGAGAGGATAGGTTTAGTCTTATAATAGGTTAGAGCTTTTTATGAGAAAATCTTGTTATAGGACTGATCTTTGTCAGTAATGAAGAAGATTTTCTTGCATTTGTGAGTGCTCTTCTCCTTCTAACATCTGTCTTATGAGTCCGTTGTTTGATTCTTGTTTTGGAGGCTAGTGTATCTTTTAGTTATTGATTTTTGTTTTTGGTTTGAGCTGAAATTTTCCGCACCCTTGCAAATCATCCTTCTTGTTGCTAGAGGCTTAAAAACTCATACACACACATTTTTTCTTGTGTTCTTTTCTAGTATTTGTTCTCGTGACTATGACTAGTGTTTTTTTTCTTAAGAGAACCTAAGGTTCATCTCACATACACTAGAGTCACATTTTCTTATTAGCCTCTTTTAAGTTCTCTCTATGTTTCCGCTAGCTTTCTTTAGAGGAGCGTTAGGTGAAATGAATAGACCATCTTTTCAAAAGAAATTGTTGAGTCACCTATTCATCCCCCTCTAGTCGCCTGTTTTGGTCCTACAATTGGTATCAGAGCAGGTTAAATAACTAGTTGACCATAACCGACTTTGTGATCCATAGGCAACATGAAGAGACATGGAAAAATTGCTCTCTTTGATGGGTGCGATTTTTCATACTGGAAGGTGCGCATCGAGGCCTATCTACAGAGCCAAGGAAGTGTGATTTGGGAAATAGTTGACTCCAACTATGAGATTCCCCCTGTTCATACCACTTAGCCTCAGATTAAACAGTACGATAACAATAACAAAGCTAGAAATATTCTGTTCATGAGTATGAGTCAGAACAAGCTTGACTGGGTTCAACAACTTCGTACCGCCCAGGAAATCTGGACTACTCTGAGTATCTTCTATGAAGGCACCAATCAGATTAAGGCCAGACATCAAAGCATATATAATCAAGAGTATCAAATATTTGTGCAAGGCCCAGAGAATCTCTTGATGCTATCTTTGCTCGTTTTGACGGGATTGTTAGCAATCTTCGATCTACAGGAGATCTTGCCTATTCTGACCATGAGAGAGCGATCAAGCTTCTATATGCTCTTGATTGTAGCATATGAAAAGTGAAGATCTCAAGCAACAAAGAGTCACCAAGTTACGACACGTTAACTTGTGATGAACTCTTCAGCAAGCTTAAGTCCACCGAGATTGCTAAGGCATCTCGACTAGGCCTAGGAAATCCTCTGCCTCAGAACATGGCACTGGTTTCGGGTTCTAGTGGTGGCAATCAGGCTGAAATTAGTCCTTATCCTAATGTCTCTTTGGGTGGTTTTGCCTTATCTTCTTTGGTCTCTATCACCAAGGAGGAAGTGGATACTTTGGATGATGAGGATCTTGCTCTCATCTTAAAAAAGTTTACTCGCTTCTACAACAATCACCGAGATCAGAGAAGAGGTGGTTCTCGTGCATGTTTTGAGTGTGGTGACACCACCCACTTCAGGGCAGATTGCCCAAAACTCAAGAGGAATGAAGATTGTGACCATGACCATAACATGTACAAAAAGAAAGACAAGAATCCTTTTTTCAAGAAGAACCGTGACAAGATAGCCAAGAAGGTGGCCAAGGTGGCTTCTAGGGCATTTGCGGCAGCTCTCAGCGATATCGACACATCATCCAGTAAGGAGGATAGTTCGGAGGAGGATGAACCGCAAGCAAAAGACAAGAAGAAGGTCAACAACTTGACAGGTCTCTACATCATGGCAGACGACAACAACGACAGTGAGACCTTGCTTGATCCCTCCGAGATAACTCCTTCTTACGACCAACTTTCTATTCAAGTCGATACCTTGAATGATGCTCTTGTGAGCCAGGATAGGTTACTTAAGAAAGCGGTGCGTAAGCTAAAAGAACATGGGCCTAAGTATGAGTCTGTCTGCACTGAACTTGTTTTTCTTAAGTGTAAGTCAGAAGAGGATGAGTGTGAGAGTTGCATTTTAGTTATGAGTGAGCTTGCTGAGCTTCGTTAGTTGCATACTCAAGTAGTCGATTGGCTTGAGAGTGCTGAGAAGAAGCTCACTGAGGAGGAGTCTAGATCTACTCTTTTGGATGCTTGCTTAAACTGCTCTTTGCTTGCAAAGAATGTTGAACTAAAAGACAAGCACATTCAAGAGCTAGAATCTAGATTGGAGAATGCTGGGAGTTCAAAAGATGTGCAGCCAGAATGTTCCACCTACACAATCTTTTAGGACAAGGTCAGCTAGGTTAGAGGGCAAGTTTAGAAGCTCATGACTGAGAATAAGTATCTCCTTTCTCTTGTGGAAAAGTGCTCAGAAGGCAAGGGCAAAATGAATTTACTCTTTGCCAAGACTAAGATGTGTGCTGATAAGTCGGGATTAGCCTTGGGATTGGGTTTTGAGAGAGTTGCATACAATGGGAAGCGTAAGACAATCTTTAACACACCTACTACCCTTGAGACGGAGAAATCCAAGATAGATACACTACCTCAATCCACAAAGAAACCAACTCAACCCTCAAAAAAGAAGATAACACCACAACCCAAGAAAACACCACAGCCAAATTTGAGAGAGCATGTGAGAGATTTCTGAATGACCGGTAGTCAAGCTCCTAAGAGGCTTTATCATTGCACCTATTGTCAGAGAGAGGGTCACTTGGTTGGGTTTTGCTTTCATCATTGGAGGGATGAGCGACGTGAATGGGAGAGGAGTATCCAGGACATGTACCACCCATCTGTTGGTGTACATGAGCCTTTTTCTCACCTCCACTCATGAGTCTTTGATGCTCCTCAATTTCCTTATAGAGGCATTGCCCGGCGTAGATCTTACCATGACTCATATGATTTTGAATCATGTGTAAGAGGTTTTAATTCTCAGCACTTTGGTGGACCACATTTTTTTCATCATGGTTCTCGCCCCTAGTGTTCTAATATTGATGTGCATACAACTTCTTTTACCTCTACTCCTCGAGTGTTTCGGTGCTGGATTCCTAGGAAGTTTCTTACTTACCCTAGCACTGAGCACTCGAGCATATCTCATTTGATGTAGGTGGCAGGCGGAGGCCTAGAGAACAAGTGGATCATTGACTCTGGTTATTCGCGCCATATGACCAGAGATTCATCATGGTTCTCCAGCCTCACCCCGACGAAGCGTCATGAATACATCACTTTCGGGGATGATCAAAAAGGAAGAGTGAAGGCCAAAGGAACGGTAAATATAAATGAGAGCTTTACTCTCAAAGATGTAGATTTGGTGGAACATTTATGATATAATCTTCTTTCTATATCTCAGTTGCTTGATGAGGGCTTAGAAGTCCATTTCAAATATGATACTTCTTGAGTTCTTGATCTTTCTAGTGCTTTGATTTGCAAGATTTCTAGAGTTGGGAGAGTTTTTAGAGCTGATTTTTCTGAGTCTCATGGTTCTTCTCGCTGTTTGATTGCTCAACCTTCTTTAGAGCTTTGGATGTGGCATAGGAGAGTAGGGCATATGAGCTTTAATTTGCTTACTCGTTTGAGTGCCTTAGGCCTGATCCGAGGATTGCCCAAGCTCAAGTTTGAGAAAAACCTTGTGTGTGCTCCTTGTCGGCATGGCAAGATGGTTGCAGCTCCTCACCCACTAGTCAATTTGATAATGACAGAATGACCAGGAGAACTTCTCCATATGGACACTGTTGGTCCTTCTCGAGTTTGTTCGACGGGAGGGAAGTGTTATGTTCTTGTCATTGTTGATGATTTCTCTCGCTACTCCTGGGTTTTCTTTCTTATGAGCAAAGATGAAGTGTTCTCACACTTTCGGAGCTTAGCCTTGAGATTGTTCAAAGAACTCCCTGGTGCATTGAAACAATTCGTAGTGATAATGGCACCGAGTTCAAGAACTCTCTTTGATGCTTTTTGTCTTGAGCATGGTATTGAACACCAATTTTCTACCCTACGTGTTCCTCAGCAGAATGGTGTGGTTGAGAGGAAGGATCATACTTTCGTGGAGATGGCTAGGACGATGCTCAATGAGCATAGGACTCCTAGGAAGCTTTGGGCTGAGGCCATTAGCACGGCGTGCTACATCTCCAACCGGATCTTCTTGCGCTCAATTTTGAATCCAACTTCTTTTGAGCTGTGTTTTGGGAGAAAGCCTAAGGTTTCACACTTGAGAGTGTTTGGTTGTCGGTGCTTCATTCTAAAGCATGGTAATCTTGACAAGTTTGAGTCGTGCTCTTCGGATGATATTTTCTTGGGGTATTCTCCTTATGGTCACTCTTGTAGGGTTTTTAATCTTGATACTAACACTATCATAGAGTCATGTGATGTGACCTTTGATGAGACAACCCCGTGTGCTAGTGTCTCTTTTCAGTATGTAGGTGACCAGGAGATCGATGAAAGCATCTTCCTAGATGACGATCATTCAGCTCTTAAAGAGGACGAGGATGATCCACTACTTCACACTATTACACGTGCTCCTGAGCTGGTTCCTGCTTCTTCTATTTCAGCAGAGGGTCCTAGAGCTTCTACATCTACTTTGGCCGCTCTCGAGCATGCACCAGCTGTGTTTGAGGGGGAGGTTCTATCACAACGAGAGGCCCCTCAGCACATTCAGCGGCATCACCCTCCACAGTTGATGATTGGAAAACTTGATGAGAGGGTAACAAGGTCCAAGACTGCTTCTCGTGCTCATTTTACTGATTCTGCATTCGTTGCTTTCTTTGAGCCTCATGATGTTAGTCATACTATATCTGATTCAAGTTGGATCAATGCCATGCATGAAGAGCTTGAAAACGTTGAGAGGAACCAAGTTTGGATCCTTGTAGAACCACCTCCCAATGTTCATACTATAGCCACCAAGTGGGTTTTCAAGAACAAATAGGGGGAGGATGGGTCAGTTGTTAGAAACAAGGCTAGACTTGTGGCTCAGGGTTTTACTCAGGTTGAGGAGATAGACTTTGGAGAGACTTTTGCACCTGTAGCTAGGCTAGAAGCCATTAGGATCCTCTGAGGAGTCATGGTAGTCACCATGAGGTGATGAGTGCTTATCAACCGGGGAGATGATGAGAAGAAGAAGAGGATGATGTGAAGAAGAGGATGAGAAGACT
>KE372790.1:1007697-1025551 GCA_000418225.1 Zizania latifolia | reverse complement strand
GCGTGCACGACGACCCAGCAGTGCGGCGTGGCTTGCACATGCAGCGCGACGGCGCGCACCGGTGGTGCACGGCAGCAGCACGGTGGCAGCCCACTTCTCCGGCAAAGGCGACTCTTCTCCGGCCATCCTCTCCATCAAGATTGCAGTATACACTTCTTGCTCACCACTTGTTTGATGAAATGTCTCTAAGGGTTTAGTACTGCACTTTAGGTGTTCGTTTAAATGTCTACAAGCGCTTGATTTTCAGATTACACTGCGAATACTTTTCTGTGTGTTCTAGTGTGTATCGAGTGCTTGTTGATTTACTTGAGAGGATCTGCAATGTACTGATTTATTCAACAAGTACTCGATCTCTTGCATGAGAGCGTTTTATGCGTTTCTCTTTTTATGAGAACGTCTGTTTCCCTCATGAACGCATCCTGATCGATACTTGTGTTTTCCCGGAGTTGCTATGTTCAAGTGTGCATTGGTGGAGTTTTGTATCGACTTGTCTGGTGTGACTATTATTGTCTAGCCTTGCGCTAAATCTCATCAAGTCACTGGCAAGTCCGATACTCGAAGTTTTCAAGAATTTCCTTTTATCCGCTGTGATTTAATTTTGCGCCCATTCACCCCCCCCTCTGGTCGCTAGTTTCGATCCTACAGAGGGAACGCCTCTATTTAAGCCAACATCCCTCTCCCTCTGAGTCTCGCAACAAGGCACCCCCTTGACTCTGTTTCTTCTGTTTTGAGATGTCTTCCTCTTCACACCAGTAAGGGAGAGATTATTGATGTCGCTTGTTGCTCCATGAATCCATGATGTGCTGGCTTAGTCACGAAACTGGCTACCCATATCTCAAGCTTTTAGGTACGTCTAATATATTTATCCTTGTGTGAATTTGTTCTGCCTTTATTTGTGTGGCGTGTGACTCTTGGCTCGGGCATTGTAGCAGGATGTCGTATCCTTCTCGAGGCCCTTCCACGTCGTGGGTTTTTCTGCTAACATGTCGTCTGACGCCCTAGATCTACCTGTCTTGATGTCCGGATGCTAAGGTAGAGGCTCAATCCTGCGGGAGGAGCTAGAGACGTCAGCTGGTGTAGGCACCCTGGGATGGTTTCTGACCCCGCCATCGAGGCCAGGTCGATACTGCTCTCCCTTTGTGCTAGTCTCTCAGGATCGGTGGCTATCTCATCCGGTCAAGATGAGGATTGGGTGGAGTCGCCGCTGCCATAGTGGCAGCCCCCGATATCCTCAGTGCTCATGGCGGTCATGAAAGGTTGATGTGCGTTGCGTGGAGTTACTGTGAGAACCTCAGTGCTCATAGACATCACGTTTGCTTCGTAGAATGCTGTCTCTGGCCGTTGGGGCATTTTTTCTTCTTTTGACTGAAGGAGGTTGTGTCCCCTTCTTTGAAGTAGCATACTTGTCGTTGTGTCCCCTTCTTTGAAATAGTCTGGCTCCTATAAAAGATTAGTCCTAAAGAAATAAAGGTGCTTTTGAATTTATTTTATTCGTCGTGTGTTTTTTCACACCCACACGGTGTATTTTTGCAAAGTCGATGAAGTTGTGAGACTGCGGGTGTACGGCTAAGCAACCGACCCTCTCCTAGGTCCAGTTGTGTGCATGGTGACCATATGCCGCCCAACTCGGAGGGGGATGTAGTCTGCAAGGGTCGGCGAGTTCTTTGAAGATGCGTGATTGTAGGTGTATGACTAAAGAGTAGACCCTCTCCCAGTTCCAGTTACATGCATGGCAGCCATCGAGCGCCCAACACGGAGGGGGATGTTACCGGCATGGGTCGGTGAGTTTTTCAAGATGCACGATTGCGGGTGTACGACTAATTAGTCGATCCTCTCCCCAAACCGGTTGCATGCACGACAGCCATCTGGTGTCCAACGCGGAGGGGATGTAATTGGCACGAGTCTGCAAGAGTAATGCTCGACTATGGGTCTACAACCCAAGGGCTAACCCCTTCCTGGCCAAGTTGCATGCCTGGGGGGAAGTAGTCGGCGAGGTTGATGAGAGTAATGCTCGACTGTAGGTGTATAGCCCGAGGGCTGACCACTTCCTGACCTAGATGCATATCTGGGGGAAAGTAGTTGGCAGTGTTGATGAAGAAACAGTGCCACGGAGTCGACGAGTGCCTAGACATGTACCATCGAGAAAGGTTATTTAACAAAATATTGTTAGGTGTAAAACCGATGAAGGTGCTAGATATTCTAGAAGTTCGGTACTGCTTGCCTGTTTTTTCGCATTAGTCTGTATGCCCCTGGCCTTGTTACTTTGGAGATAATAAAAGGTCCTTCCTAGGGGGCAGAGAGTTTGTGTATCCTGACGGTTGATTGTACTCGGTGAAGTACTAAGTCACCTACTTTGAAGCTTATGTTTTGCACATTGCGGTCATAATATCATCGAAGGGTTTGTTGATACTGATCTAACTGTACTATCGCCGCTATCTGAGCTTCTTCGATGGAGTCGATGTCTTCAGCCCTTGTCTGCTCCGCGGTTCCTTCATCATAATATTGAACTTAGGGGGAGTTGTGTAACATATCACTCGGTAGGATTGCTTTAGAGCCATAGACCAGGAAGAAGGGAGTCTGTCCCATGCTACAGGTAGTTCTTGGAGCCACTTCCCGGCGTACTTCTGTAAATGATCGAAGATTCGGGCCTTTAAATCTTGGAGGATCATTCTGTTAGCGCGCTCACACTGTCCGTTGGCCCTAGGGTGGGAGACTCATGTATACTTGACCTAGATCAATCGTTCCTTGCAAAAATCCTAGAAATCGCTTGCTATGAACCAAGTCCTGAGGTCGGTTATTATTTGGTTCGGGACGCTAAATTGATAAATGATTCCCTCGATAAGTTGTGCTGCTTTTTTGGCCATGCCGTTTTTTAGGGCATGACTTCTATCCACTTGGTAAACTTGTCGATGGCTACTAGGAGCTGGTCGATGCCCTAGGGAGCCTTTTGAAAAGCTCCTACCACATCGAGTCCCCAGTAAGTGAAGGACCAAGTTGGCGGTATTGTTTGAAGGTCTTGAGCTAGGAGGTAACTTTGCTTGGCGAAGAATTGGTAGCCTATACACTTTTTGACTAATTCTTTGGCGTCATTGTTGGCTGTCGGCCAATAGAAGCCTGATCGAAAGGCCTTGCCAACCAGCGTCCTTGCCCCAGCATGATTGCCACATGCCCCTACATGAACTTAATTAAGGATTTGGAGGCCCTCGCTCGACAAGATGGACTTTTGAAGTACCCTTATTAAAGCCACACGCTTGTACAATTTATCCTCGATGACTACATACTGCTTGCTTTGTCTTATTAGCCGTTTGGCTAGGGTCTTGTCTTCTGGAACTATGCCTTTCAGGATGTGGTCGATGAAGGGCTGTCGCTAGTCATTGGCATCCTCGAGCATGGTGACGATTGCTGATAGGCTAGTGCTTTGGTTTGTGTCATCCTTGATTGATGGTTTGGTGATCTCATGGACGAACATGCCCTTAGGGATCATCGCCTGAGAAGAACCAAGGTGGGCGAGGGCATCAGCCGATGAATTATCATCATGGGGAATATGATGGAATTCTAGGTCGAAGAACTTGTCTTCGAGTTTCTGGATCTCGGCGCAATAGGCATCCATCTTGTTACTGGTGCAAGACCAGTCCTTGTTAACCTAGCTAATAGCCAGCTTGGAGTCTCCATAGACCATAAGCCATTTTACCCTGAGGGATATAGATATCCGGACACCATGTACCAAGGCTTCGTATTCTTCCATGTTGTTTGAGGCTTTAAATAGCAGCTGTAGTATGTAACGCGGTTCTTCTCCTTTTGGGGATATAAGGAGAATTCTTGTGTCGCGCCGTCTATGCTGAGAGAGCCATCGAAGTACATTGTCTAATATTCTTTTTCTTCTCGGCTCGGGGTAGTTGTATTTCGGTCCACTCGGTGATGAAGTCGGCCAGGTCTTGTGACATTACGGCAGTGCGAGAGCGAAATTCCATCGTGTATTCTCCCATCTCAACGGCCCACTTTATGATTCGCCCTATTACATCTCGATTGTGGAGTATGTCACCTAGAGGGTATTCTGTCACAACCACGATCTTGTGGGCTTGGAAGTAATGCTTTAACATCCGAGCGGTGAGTAGGACAGCGTAAAGGAGCCTCTGTACTTGTAGATACCTTGCTTTTGATAGGCCGAGGACTTCTGATATGAAATATAGCGGCCTTTGAACTGGAAAGACATGTCCTTCTTCAGGCCGTTCAAATACTACGGCCGTGCTAACGACATTGGTTGTGGCGGTGATGTAGAGGAGGAGAACCACTTCTGGATTTGGAGCCATAAGGATTGGTGGTGAGGTCAAAAATTTCTTTAGTACGGAGAACGCCTCGTCGCCCTTGGTTGTCCATTGAAAATTTTCCTCTTTCTTCAATAATTTGAAGAAGGGAGCTCCTCTTTCCCCTAGACGAGAGATAAATCTCCCGAGGGCTATCATGCAACCGATGAGCTTCTAGACTTTCTTGGCATTGTTGGGTTTTCCATCTTCATTATCGCTGTTATTTTATCAGGATTAGCCTCAATGCCCCAGTTGCCGATGATGAACCCGAGTAGTAGCCCGGACGGTACACCGAAGACACACTTTTTAGGGTTAAGCTTTCATCGAAACTTTCATAGGTTAGTGAATGTCTTGGCAACGTCGCTGATGAGGTTGTCTGCTTCTCTAGATTTTGTGACCACGTCATCGATATATGCCTTGATGTTACGGCCAATCTGCTCTGAGAGACATCGCTGGATGGCCCGCTAATAGGTCGCTCCCGCATTTTTAAGGCCGAAGTGCATGGTTGTATAACAGTATGCTCCGAAAGGTGTGATGATGGATGTTTTCTCCTTGTCTTCTTCTTTAAGGTTGATCTGGTGGTAGCCGAAGTAGCAGTCGACGAAGCACAAGAGGGAGCATCTTGCTATTGAATCAATGACTTGGTCTATCAGAGGTAGCCTAAAAGGATCCTTTGGGTAGTGTTTGTTTAGGTCAGTGTAGTCGACGCATATTCATCATTATCCCGTTTTCTTTCTTACTAGGACTGGATTAGTGAGCCATTCAGGATGGTAAACTTCACGGATGAATCCCGCTGCTAGGAGGCAGATGATTTCGACTTTGATCGCCTCTTTCCAATCTTGGTTGAACCTCCGTAGCATTTACTTTGTCGACTTAGCAGTTGGATATACATGGAGTTCGTGCTCGAGCAGCTCCTGAGGAACCCCAGTCATGTCGGAGGGCTTCCATGCAAAGATATCCATATTAGAGCGCAGGAAGCTGACGAGCGTGATTTCCTATTTGGGGTTGAGCCCTACCCTGATAGTTCTGGTCTTTGTCGGGTCTGCGTCAGAGAGAGTGATCTTCTTGGTGTTCGAGGGTGCGGGGGAGATCCCCGAGCAGTTGGTGCCTTGGCTAGAATTTTCGAGGCCTCGGGAGGATGCACTCGGACTTGCCTGAGGGTTTTCTCTATTCAAGCCGATAGGTCGATAGCCTCGGCTAGGGTGAGACTGTCTTTCCCACATGCGTGAGAGGTACCGATGTTTCCCCGAACAGTGATAGCTCTACTGGGACCCGGCATCTTGAGCATCATGTACGGGTAGTGTCCAATGGCCATGAACTTGCTTATGGACAGCCTTCTGAGGACAGTGTGGAACAGGATGTCTTATTCCGTGACCTAGAAGGTGATGTGCTCAATTCGATAATTGTCTTAAGAGCTAAACATTACTGGTAGAGTTATTGAGCCAAGTGGTACCGAGCTTTGCCCGGGAATAATACCATTGAACGGGAAGTTGTCCTTTTGGAGGCTGTCGACTGAGATGCCGAGATCTATGAGGGACTAGAGAAAGAGGATGTTTAGTCCACTCCCTCCGGCGATCAAGACCCACCTCATCACACTTTGAGTTCACTGGGTCGACAACCAGTGGCCATCGCTCTGTCGTTGGGACATTTGTCCATTGATCATCTCGAGAGAAGGTGATTGGGATTTCTGATACTATAGCTATTAGATTTCCTCGAACCCTGCGACATTGATGCGTCGGTCCAGAATCTTTTGTTGTCATTTAGTTTTGGCTGATGTGGGACCTCTGAAGATGATATTCACCATCTTATGAGGCTCCTAGAAATCATTGTTGACTTGAGGCCGACTATCCTTCCTCGGGGTATCATCATCGTCCTGGCGTCTTTTGCCTTGGCGGGGATTACCGCGGGATTCTTTGGCAAGTACGTCTTGTAAAGAATAGCATTTGCACATGGTATGCTTGCCCTTTGGATGAAATAGGCCAGGCTTGTCGAGTTCTTCCAACATGGCCTCGTCTTCCTGGTGTCGTGAACTGTAGACAGCCACCACAGTCCTCTCCATCTTCTTTTTTTGCTCTTTCTTGCCTAGAGAGGATCTTGGTCGGTCATCCGCTCATCGAGGGGATCGAGGATGGTTGTCTTTGTTCTGATGAGATCGGCTCTTGTGGCATGATCACTCTATCTTTTCCCTTCGAGCGTCTTTGTAGTCAGCGTAGCTTTCTGCAATAGAGATCATTCAGGCTATAGTCTTTGGCTTCTTTCTCACGAGGGCCCCGTGCAACTCAGAAGAGTGGTGCAGGACATCGATGAAGCAATTGATGATGTCTCACTCGTTGATGTCCATGACCGTAGTCCTTTTCTCTGAGAACATTTGGATAAAGCTGCGGAGTGTCTTATCCTCCTTTTGTCACAGTTGTTGCAGGTTGTATTGAGTCCCGAGCTTCTGCCACGTTCCTTGATAATTGTTGATGAAGGCCGAATGGAGTTATCCCAAGAATCGATAGAGTTCCTAGGTAAGCTCGAGAGCCAGTTACTGGCGGACGAGGAGAGCATGATCGAAAGGTAGTTAGCTATGATCCCTTCGTCCCTTCCTGCCGCCTGAATGGCGGTGTAGTAGAGTCATAGCCACTACGACGGATCTGTTTTACCGTCATACTGTTCGATTCCCATTAGGCGGAAGGACTTTGGCCACCTGACTTGCCTTAGACGCTAAGTGAATGCGGGGAAGCCACCATGGTCATCTCGGCTTCTGCTTCTTCTACGATTGCGGGGGTTGTGACCTTCAGTCAAATCATCATGATCAGTGCTACTGCCGATACTGCTGTGGCTATTTTCAGGGTTACCTCGACCGTTGGTCTGCCTGTGGATCTCAGCGCGCAACCTGTTCCGTCTTCCCGGGGGCGGCAGTAGTAAGTGGTCGCCGCGTGGGCTATCAAAGGGTGGGTTTTGGCTACGCGATGGTTGGTATCGGTCCTGACCATCACCCTCCTTGTCTTTTGGGGGAGGAGTCGGTGGTTAGGTTGGAACTGGAGCTAGGATGTTGATCTGAGTGGCTATCGCCTGAGCTAGTGCTTTGGCTCGTCGTAGCTCCAGAGTCTCGAGAAAAGAGCTGAGAGCCCTCTCAATGGCCATCATGTTGGCGACCGGAGTTTTAAAGACTTTCTCTCCGTCGAACTTTAGGGTGAATTCATCTTCAAGGATTTAGCAGACCCCATTGTCTTGTTCAATCTGATTTCCTTCGGCGCGACGCTGCCTCTCGCTGTTGGTGGTGGATAGCGCCCCCTCGGCCATCATTACAAGATTTGTTGGGAACCGCCGATTATCTCCAAATTTGTTGAGCCGCCCGCTCTCCGTCCATCGACGCCGAACCATCTAACCTTTCTTGCCAGAGAAGATGATGTAGTGCTTTGGGTTAGCCAGATCCCACAGATGACCCAGCTGTCTACCTTGCCCATCCGTCCGCCTTGTCAAAGGGCCCGATAAGATGAGCCACCCATCGGATCCCTGACAAACATCAAGCTCCTGAATATGAAGACGGAGCCAGCGGGAATGAGAAAATCTGAAGGAGGTGCCACTGGATCCTAGTGAAAGTGACGTGACCCCCTACCTGGCGTGCCAACTATCGGTGAATCACCGATCAGATCACCCAAGGGGGTACTCGAGGTGGTGATTAGATGTGTGTAAGGGAAGCGCAACGCCTTTGAATCCGATGGTCAACTCTAGAACACAAGAGCCATGGTTTATACTGGTTCAAGCCTCTCGGAGGATAATAGCCCTACGTCTAGTGTTTTGGTGTATACTATGATGGTGTTTCTTATAATGTGACGTAATCAAGTTATGGAGGCTTGAGACGTCGAAAGCAAAAAAATATGGTGGAGCTAGATGACTAGACGATGTGAATATTGGATTAGATGCCTCTAGGGGTTTCTCGCCTCCTTTATGTACTTAAGAGGTGAGCCCAACAACCCAGGACTCTCTCCCAAGTAGAACTTTGATTGCCTACCAAACTCAGGTGCTAAATCCCTAATTACAAGGATTCTGGTACAAATAAATCTCTTGATATCATATCTAGGGCTTAACTATTTGAAGGCCCCAACTTTCCTAATCAGAATCAAACCCCTGTTTATGGGCCATACCGGACGACCAATGCTGGTCTTGGCCTACACTTGGTCTGATCTGATAAGCCCAACTGTGGGGTACCCGGGGGTCATATCCCCGACACGAAGCAACCGTAGCAACTCTTGCTCTATTGCCCAAGCGAAGATCCACTTCGCCCTTCATGAAACTTCAATTTCTTCTTAGACTCTACAATGACTTGCAGATATGAGCCACTGATCTGGTATCAAATACCTAAGAATCAGAAGATGAAGTAGCAAGATTGATTTCTATAACATTCATACTTGAAATGGAAGTCACACTTTCCTTCTTCTTCATATCTTCCAAGTATTTCTTTCAATTCCTTTTCTAGTGACCTGACTCCTTGCAGTAAAAACAAACCACATCTTGAGCCACCACTTTCTTTTCATGTTTGGTCTTGAAAGTACTCGCGATCTCATTGGGAGTCAACTTTCTTTTGACCGCACATTTCTTTACTCGGGGTTAACATTTGCCCTTCTACAGCATCACCACATGACTGCTATTTTTCTTAATGCTCTCCTCGACAGTTTTTAGCATCCCATGTAGTTCTGTCAATGTTTTATCCAAGCTATTCATATAATTATTGAGTATGAACAGTTTAAAACTTAATGGCAGGGATAAAGAATCAAATCAGTAGCCAACTCTTGACTAAGGGGAAAGCCTAGCTTTTCCAGACTCTCAATATAGCAAATCATCTTGATAACATGGGGACTGACGGAATTCTCTTCAGCAAGACTGCACGCAAACAAGGACTTTGAGGTGTTAAACCTCTCGGCTCTCGCTTGGTTCTCAAATATGCCACGTAAATCCACAATGATATTGTAAGCGTATGTGTTCTTATATTGCTTCAGAAGCTCAGAGGACATTATAGCAAGCGTGAGATAACTTACATCAAGGACATCATTAGTGTGCTTCTCGTAAGTACGCCGTGCAGCCACAGTAGCATTACCAGGCAAATCATCAGGATAAGGACTTTCAAGAACATACTCTTTACGCTCTTGCTTGAGAACAATTCTGAAATTTCTATACCAATCCATAAAGTTTATTCCATTAAGCTTTTCTTTCTCAAGGATAGATCATAAATTAAAAGAACTAAACATGATAGAGGCTAACATGATCTACAATATAAGATATGCAAAGTTTAGCACCTATGTTTATGTTAATATTTCATTAAACTAGTTAACAAAAGATTCTCCCACTATGCTTTTGAAAACCAAAACCTCTCGTTTGGTTACATAGTGGGTCAGGATCCTCATTTCACTAATACCTAGTGATCTTTCAAATCACTGCTATAAATTAACGACATGGAGTAAACAACACCTTGCTAATCATATCTCCATGTGACTCATATTTGTTGGGTTAGCATCACCATGCTCCGGCCCCAACCTAATGCCCTAAGATACAAAATTGTTTTGATAACCTTATTAAGAAAACCAAGAGCTTCTGCATATAGATGTCTGACATCTATCCTAACTTGCAATGGTAATCACTGGCACTTTGCTTTGGTAGACCCACAAAACGATGAACATTACCATGTTAGGTGCAGCAATTATAAAGGCATCGAAAACTTAATTTTTCTGAGGGATTCAATCCTATCATGGCAACATATCAAACATGATATAGCATGAAAATATGGTAGAAGATATCACAGAAAAACACTTTTAACTGTGAATTAGTATGGCCTAGCATATGGTGATCTCCATCTCCATATTGATGTAGATGATCTCCATCCTCCACATCATGCATCGGGCCATCATGCTTGATATTCTGTAATCTTATATCTAGGCTACAATAGCTAGAAACAAAATATTACAAATCAAGCATCTAGTCCAACACGCAGGTCAGCAAATACAGCAGAGACATCTATCAAATAGTCAAAGATCATGGCATGCAAGCCATGCATAAGAGTTACATGCATCACATACATCTCTTATAAATTATATGGGGCCATACCATTCACATCATTCTCTGCAAAAACAAGTTAGATGTAGAATCGCATTCTAGCTAACGATGTGAACCAGGACACTATAAAAGGCACGCACATACAAGCAAAAATCATAGATCTGATCTATGAAGTTTCTATGGAAAAACTGCTCGGGACAAACAATTTATCCTGATCCGAGACAACCTCTCGGAAGCTAGTTTTTCTTTAGCCGATTGGGTCAGCAAGGTGGTCGGGCGATGCGCTCAAGAGTAACGACAGTGGTCGGGAACACCAGTCGGGAGGCACTCGAGGCGGTCGGATTGGTAACCTACTCGGATCAGGATATGTGATTGCATCCAATGCAACAACTTATCTAATTCAAGTATTATGATCTAATCTGCAACTACCCCATAAACTAATTGATCTCATCGACCTGTACTGTCAATCGATTCATCACATAAACCGATCGATCTAAACTACAATAAATCCAATCTACTACAACCGCATATTCACTATATGCACCGATCTAGATCACAATCTACGCAAGATGGCTCTGATACCACTGTTGGGGAATGTGGAGGCTACGCTAGCCAAAAACAAAACTTTTTCTACCGCACACAATAGGAAGCCTTGCTAGAGAGGGACCATAGATCATTACCTTAGGCACACAATGTAGTGGAAGGAGAGTTCGAGTAGCGAGCTGGTCCAACTCAAGGATGCCAAAGAGGTCGGGAAGCCGATCAACATCCTCAGGAAGCCTTTTCTCGAGGTTGGGAACTCCTGAGGACTTCTCCTCATTCAAGCTGATGACGTCACTAATCCACTAATCCCAAGGAGTGGCTAACAACTTAGCACGAGAATCACATCAACATGCAAATTAGCAATAGGAAAGTTTAGCTTTCCTATGCCCTGTACCCTCATATATATAGACGTCCTAGCTTGGGTCCTCCTGGGCCTAACCAGGACTGTACCCAGATCTCTATCCGATTTGTTTGGATCTCCATCCAAACCCATTTAGATCTCTATACAAACTGAGCCAAATTGAAATTCTATTCGAATCTAATGTTCCAACCCTTTAAGTGTGCGACCCTGTATGTTCACATATAGCTTGGTTAATATAAGGAAACTCATTTACATATTCCGTCAATAGCGGCCTCTCGCAAAGCATATTAACCTAAGTATACGTAAAGACCATATTGGCTGAACCTTGTAATGTATCTCATGTACATGTCCCTTTGCCTCACGATATTGATCAAACACAAGGTGAGATTTGTGCCATCCTATTAGTAGCTCGATCCACTCTCGATCTCCATATTAGATTATAACCTATGATTAACTCCTTAATCATGTCGACATGGTCATGCACTTCCATAATCCATTACATCGACGGGCCCAGAGATATTTTTCCCGTTAAGGAGGGGTAAATCCTATCTTGATCACTCACATCCCACTACATGTTTCAAGGCAGACCCAATGAGCACTTTTATAACTACCAATTATGGAATAGCATTTGGTAGCCTCAAAGTAAGCCACTACGCATGTTGGGAACCATGGAGATCGTAGGTCTAAGGACTTTACATAAACACTACCGAGACCTACTGATGACACATCAAATCTCAACAATATCTCATAGCGGGTCTATCTAACATATGTTCTTCAACATACATCCATGTTATTGAGTTGGTACCTCCATACCCATGATCCATGAGACATGATCATCAATCAATACACATGCTGATCTCAGTCATATCTGTTTTACATATGACTTAAACTGATCATGGATCATTTAGAAATAGTCACATTATGAGTCTCATGAACAAGCCACGTACTTGTTGATCCACAATGACAACCTATTTCAAGGAACAGAACAGTGTTTCATAAACATACTATATCTCGTATAACATCTTTATGTTGACTCTAGGGCATAATGCTAACATGATGGGTTCCAGAAATTTCCAATCCCACATCCATGCCTACATACAGACCCGTTGAAGAAGAGAGTCCGTGATATCAGCTCCACATAGTCTATTGTTCTATCCCTATGTTGAATGATGAAATTGGTGATGGCTTGACCTTTGACTGTCTTGGCCGATTCATATTGTAGATAAAATTCTGACAATACAAATACCCATTTGCCAATCCTCTCCTTTAAAATTGGAGCCAATAACATGTATTTGATGACATCGGATTTGCATATAACCGTGCATTGTGTCGATAGTATGTAATGTCTCAACTTGGTACATGAAAAATAAAGACACAAGCATAACTTCTCAACTGTGGGATACCTTGTTTCAGCGTCCAGCAGGCATTGGCGCAGGTAAAACACGACACGTTCTTTTCCGTCTACCTCTTGAATCACACCGATCTGATGCTCATATCATCGGCTGATAAATATAACTTAAATGGCTTACCGAGCTGAGGTAGAATTAACACTAGAGGAGAATTTAGATATTTCTTGATTTGGTCAAATGCTTTCTGATGCTTATCAGTCCATACGAATTCCTGACCTTCTTTTATCCTTAGTAAAGGCGTGAATGGTTCTAACCGGCTGGACAAATTTGAGATGAATTGTTGAACAAAATTAATCTTGCCGATCAAGGATTGTAACTCAATTTTATTTTTGATACCCCTCTCATGAACCACAAAGCCTAGAAATTTTTCGGCCGATACGCCGAAAGCATACTTCTTTGGATTCATGCGGAGACCATATGTCTGCGCTCTTTCCAAGACTCTCCTTAAATCGGCTAGATGTCCTTCATTGTCTTGCGACTTCACTACCACATCATCGATATATATTTCTACTAATGAGCCGATGAGGTCATGGAATATATAATTCATCGCTCTCTGATATGTTGCTCTGGTGTTTCTTAGCTCGAAAGTCATGACAACCATTTAAATAAGCCGATGGCACTAGGGCACCGAAAAGATGGCCATGAATATCTGATTATATCTGACATTTCTATCCATGAAGCTAATAATTTTGTGTCCTAATGCCGCATCAACTAACAAATCTACGATCGATATTGGCTTTTCATCCTTTGGAGTGGCCTTGTTCAGATCCCTGAAATCAACACATATCCTTAGTTAGCCGTTTTTCTTCCATACTAGGACTATGTTCATGTTGTAAAGCCTTGTAATTTTGGCCTTTCTGTTAGGATAAATCTTTGGCTTAAATCTCCTCTAACAAAGTTTTACAGGCTGAAATCCAAATTTTATAGAGAGCTGATGTTCCACAATTGATCAGCTGAGTCCAGGCATCTCATGATATTCCCATGTGAAACAATCCCAAAATTCTTTTAATAAAGCAATTAATCTTTCTTTTACAGAAGAAGGTAATTTGGCGCTAATATACGTAGGCCTCGGCCACTTCTTCCAATTCATCAGCCGATGTAAACCATTTTCCCAGCTTTCTTTCTTCATCGTCTATTTGTCGAGTCACGGATCCCGTCTAGTATCATCTCATTTATTGGTTGGAGGCCAAGATTCGATACCCTTAAAATATCCCCTTCCCAAACGCAATCCTTCTTCTCAAAATCTGGCAAATTGGCTGTTAATACAGTAACCGATCTATCGGCTTGAATGACCTCAACCTAATCGCCCTGCCACTACACTAAACTTTGATGAATGGTAGAGGGAACATAACAACTGGCGTGAATCCAATCTCTCCTAAGCAAAAGGTTGTACGATCCCTTTCCATCTATTACGAAAAATATAGTCAGCGGTGTCTTACTTTCGATCGTGAGCTCGACATTTAAGGCTCCTTTGGCGTCTGAAGAATTACCACCAAAGTCTTTTAAAACCATATTAGTTTTCACTAAATCGTCATTTGTCTTTCCTAGCTTACGAAACATCGAATATGGCATCAAATTAACAGTGGCACCTCCATCAACTAACATTTTTGCCATCGGCTTACATCAACATGACCTATAATATATAAAGGCCTTAAATGCCGATGCTCATCATCTTCTGGCTTCTCAAAGACCACTGATTGTGGTTGCAAAAGTAGTTGTGCAACTAATTCTTCATCATCCTCACTACCCGATGGCGGCGCTTTATATTTTGCCAGTAAGATGAAAACCATATTCACCTCTATTGGTTGTTCTTCTTTATCAGTTTTCTTCTTTGGACGCCATGCCTTCCTAGTCTGGCGCCTGTTTTGCCGATACTCCTCATATTCCTCTATTAATTGCTCCGGATGCCGTTGTTGCTGAAGCGTCTTCTTCTAACTCCACGTCAACCCTCTTAGGCACCAACGAGGCCTCTAAATGGGATTTTCGTTGCCTTGCCATTTATCTTCATTTTGAACCTACCGACGGTCAATAATTTCTCCCGGTTCTTCTTTAGCTGACCTCAATTGATCTTTTACGAGAATCCACCCCTTAGGACGCTTATCTCAAGAGTTACCATCATCTTGACAACCATTCTCTCCGCATCCTAGGCAATCTTCAATGGATGAGAGCCTCATATTATTTTCCCAACAAAAATAAAAGAAAGAACATTCCCAATACGGGTCTATTTCATCATGGTGCCGATATGGCATGGCACGCTGCTTCCTCTTGCCACGTCGATGAACTTTGACATGGCGTCTTAGAGTTTGGCTTTCTTCTATATGAAAGCGTGGCGAGCCGACATGCACCATATTTACCAGAAAAGGGTTCCCATCTATCTTCATCGGCTTCTTTGACTCATCAAACTGTATCCTTCCCTACTCAACGGCCGATTGGATCCATTGACGACAAACTTTACACTCATTGGTATTGTGGGAGCCTTTATTATGCCATTTGCGGTACTTTATCTTCTTCAACTCTTTGGCCGATGGAGTCACATGGTTCGGCAGGAGCTCAATTTGCTTCTCTTTCAATAATAAATCAGAAATCTTATCTGCCTTATTAATATCAAAATCATACTTCTGTTCCTTTTCGGCGGTCTTCACCCATAGACAGGTTACCGTTTTCTTCAATGTAGCCCACTCTGCTAGGCCGATCTCTCCATTGGAGTCATCTTGCTCTGATTCCGATGAATAAAACTGTACTTGTGCAACTCATTTCTGCATTTTCTCTCAACCACTCTGGCATGCTCGAGTTGGATCGGTTCGCTACTCCAACTCTCCTTCCGTTGCAGTGCGTGCTCGAGGTAACGACCTATGATCTCTCTCTTAGCAAGATATCCTGGTGTGCACGGTAGAAAATTTTTGTTTTCTGCTAGCGTAGCCTCCACGTTCCCCAACAGTGGTATCAGAGCCATCTTGCATAGATTGTGATCTAGATCAGTGCATATAGTTGATATGCGGTCACAGTAGATTGGCTCTATTACAGTCTAGGTCGATCGTTTCATGAGATGAATCAATCGGCTTTCGGGGTATTTGCAGATCAGCTAATAACACTTCAATCGAGATAAGTTACTGCATCAGATGCAAACACATGTCCTGATCCGAGTAGGTTATGGATCCAAGCGCATTGGCTGTTCTCGACTGGTCTTCCCGACCACTGTCGCTGACTCTCGAGAGCATAGCCCGACCACCTGGCTGACCCCATTGGCTAAGAAAATATGGGTTCCCAACAAGTTATCTCGGATCAGGGTAAATTGTTTGTACCGAGCAGTTTTTCTACAGCAACTTCATAGATCGAATCTATGATTTTCGCTGGTGGATAGGACGCTGCCTTGCAACCCACGAGGGGGCATCCTCCCCTGCGACCCCCTGCCCGCTAACCAACTAGTGGAACCGACGTGTATGCGCGCCATGTATATAGTCATGCCTTGTATAGAGTCCTAGTTCACATCGTTAGTTAGAATGCCATTCTACGTCTAACTTATTTTTGTACAGAATGATGTAAATGGTATGGCCCTATATAATTTATAAGAGATGCATGTGATGCATGTAACTCTTATGCATGGCTTGCATGCCATAATCTTTGGCTATGTGATTGCTGTCTCTGCTGTATTTGCCAACCTGCGTGTCGGGTGCTTGAATCACTATTTGTAATCTTCATTTTCTAGCTATTATAGTAGTAGTCTAGATATAAGATTGCAGGATTTCAAGCGTGGTATCCCGAAGGAGTGATGTGGACGATGGAGATCATTTACACCACTAATGGAGATGGAGATCACCATTTGTTTGGGCCATACTAATTCACAGTTAAAAGTATTTATCTGTGATGTCTTCTATCTATTTTTATGCTATATCTTAATTGATATGTTGCTATGATAGAATAAAATCCCTCAGAAAAATTAAGTTTTCAATGCCTTTCCAATTGCTGCACCTAACACGGTAATGTTCATCGTTTGGTGGGTCTGCCAAAGCAGAGTTTGCAAGTTAGTATAGATGTCAAGCATCTATATGCGGAAGCTTTTGATTTGCTTAATAAGGTTATCAAAATAGTTTTGGACCTTAGGGCATCAGGTTGGGGCTAGAGCATGCTGATGCTAACCCAACAAACAGGAGTCAAGTAGAGATGTGATTAGCAAGGTGTTGCTTACCACATATCATTAATTTCTAGAAGTGATGCCAAAGCTCACTAGGAATTAGTGAAATGAGGATCCTGACCCACTATGTAACAGAGAGAGAGATTTTGGTTTCTAAAACATAGTGGAAGAATCTTTTGTTAAATGGTTTAATGAAAGATTAACATAAATATAGGTGCTGAACTTTGCATATCTTATGTTGTAGATCATGTCAGTTTCTACCATGTCTAGTTCTTTTAATTTGCTATCTATCCTTAAGAAAGAAAAGCTTAATGGAATAAACTTTATGGATTAATATAGAAATTTGAGAATTATTCTCAAACAAGAAAGAAAAGAGTATGTTCTTAAAAGTCATTATTCTGATGATTTGCCAGGTAATGCTACTACGGCAGCATGGCGTGCTTATGAGAAGCACACTATTGATTGCCTTGATGTGAGCTATCTCATGATTGCCACAATGTCCTCTGAGCTTCAGAAGCAATATGAGAACACAGACGCTTACAATATAATTGTGGGTCTACGTGGTATGTTTGAGAACCAAGCGAGGGTCGAGAGGTTCAACACCTTAATCCTTGTTTGCGTGGAGGCTTGCTAAAGGGAATCCCATCAGTCCCCATGTTATCAAGATGATTAGTTATACTGAGAGTCTAGAAAAGCTAGACTTTCCCCTTAGCTAAGAGTTGACTACTGATCTGATTCTTCAATTACTGCCATCGAGTTTTGAACCGTTCATACTCAATTATCATATGAATAGCATGGATAAAACCTTGACGATGAGGAGCCATGGTGTATATCATGGGGATGATGAGTGATTGTCAACGGAGAAAGAAGACGTGAAGCGTCGAGTGAAGAAAGAAGATGAAGGAGCTTGACCTTGACGGAGTTCACGTGCGACTCAGGTACACGGATGGACGCTGGTCGGACAGAGGGGTCGCGAGGGCGTGCCAGTCCAATCAGAGTGCACGGAGCTGAAGCGGCAAGTGAAGAAACGGGATCCACCGTGGTGTTGGCGCGTGCGACTCAGGTACAC
>KE372790.1:970395-981994 GCA_000418225.1 Zizania latifolia | reverse complement strand
TCTGGTCGCTAGATTCGGTCCTACAAAGAGTTTCAAGAAAGAGACGGTAGTTGATTCTACAACAGAAGCCGAGTACATAGCAGCTTTGGAAGCTACCAAGGCGGCTGTTTGGATCAAGAAATTTCTTTCTGAGCATAGCAGCTTTGGAAGCTACCAAGACGGCTGTTTGGATCAAGAAATTTGTTTCTGAGCTTGGTGTCATACCTAAT
Organism: Zizania latifolia; assembly: GCA_000418225.1. Classification (NCBI taxonomy): domain Eukaryota; kingdom Viridiplantae; phylum Streptophyta; class Magnoliopsida; order Poales; family Poaceae; genus Zizania; species Zizania latifolia. Next base: position 981,785 of record KE372790.1, on the reverse strand, counting down.
GCTTCTAGTCCGATAGACCTCTATTGTGATAATAGTGGTGCTATCGCACAAGCAAAGGAACCTAGGTCACACCAGAAATCCAAACACATACTTCGGCGATATCATCTGATCCACGAGATAGTGGATAGGGTGATGTAAAGATATACAAAGTACAAACAGATCTGAATGTTGTAGATCCAATGACAAAGCCCCTCTCACAGCAAAAGCATGAGTACACACTAGGTCTATGGGTATTAGATACCTACATAGTTGACTTTAGTGAAAGTGGGAGATTGTTAGTATTATGCCCTAGAGTCAGCATGGAGATGTTGTACGAGACATACTATGTTTACGAAACACTGTTCTGTTCCTTAAAATAGATTATCATTATGGATCAACAAATACTTGATTTGTTCACGAGACTCATAATATGACTATTTCTAAATGATCCTTGATCGGATATAGGTCATATGTGGAACAGATAGGACTGAGATTGGCATGTGTATTGATTGATGATCATATCTTATGGATCATGGGTTTGGAGATACCGACTCAATAACATAGACATATTTGGAGAACATATGTTGGATAGACCCACTATGAGGCACTGTTGAGATTCCCGTGTCATCAGTTGGTCTCAGTAGTGTTTATGTAAAGTCCTTAGACCTGAGATCTCCATGGTTTTCAACATGTGTAGTGGCTTACTTTGGGACTACCAAATGCTACTCCGTAACTGGTTAGTTATAAAAGTAGTCATCGGGTCTATCATGAAACATGTAGTGGGATGTGAGTGATCATGATAGAATTTTCCCTTCCTTAACAGGAGAGATATCTCTGGGCCTCTCGATATAATGGATTATGGAAGTGCATGGCCATGCCGACATGATTAAGGCATTGATCACAGGTTATAATCCAATATGGAGATCGAGAGAGGATCGAGCTATTGATAGGATGGCACAAATCTCACCTGTGCTCAATCAATATTGTGTGGCAAAGGGACATGTACATATGGAACATTACAAGGTTTAGCCAATATGATCTTTACGTATACTTGGGTTAATATGCTTTGCTAGAAGCCACTATTAACAGAGTATGGAAAGGAGTTTCTATATGTTAACCAAGTTATGCGTGAACCTACAAGGTCACAGACTTAACGGGTTGGAACATTGGATTCAAATAAGAATCGAATTGGGCTCAATATGGATAGAGATCCAAATGGTTTGGATAGAGATCTAAATAGATCGGATGAGGATCCGAGTAGAGTCCTGGTTGGGCTCGGGAGGGCCTAAGTTAGGATGTCTATATATATGAGAGTGCAGGGCACAGGGAAGCAGAGTTTTTTGCCTCACATGTTGATGCGTTTTCTCATGCTAAGTTGTTAGCCACCGAGAGCAAACCCTAGCCACCACCTCACGAGAGCCTGACTATCTCGCCAACCGCCCGGGTGCTAGTACACCATCGGGCGGTGTTCCACCCCTAGATATGTGGATACCAGTAGAGGCGTTGCTATTTTGCTTCACTCATCGACGTCGACATCGCTCATTGGATCAGTGTCAACATCGGATCCTAGGAGATCAGTCAAGGAATTTTGTTCACGCGAAGGTTTCCCGAGAACGTCATTGGCTACTTCTCGAGGACCTTGATCGATTACCTTGAGATGACGTTGATCGGCTTCCCGAGGACAATCATCAGATTCTCTCGACCACACCAGCATGCTCGAGTTGGATCGGTTCTCTACTCCAACTCTCCTTCCGCTGCACTACGTGTCCGATATAACGATCTATGGTCCCTGTCTTAGCAAGATATCCTAGTGTGCGTGGTAGAAAAATTTTGTTTTTGGCTAGCGTAGCCTCCACGTTCCCCAACACTGCGAGCTCTGGTTATTTGACTCTCCTAGTAAAGATGGTACTAAGAGTTGGCTCTTCTAGATAAGCCCACACCGAGTCATGCTGAATGATCCAGACATAACTTCTGAAAGTCTGCAAGAGTTTGTTCTACTTATTTGTTCAGCTCATCGGTCAGGGTCTCCATGGTGACTGGGATAATGTTGTTGGTGTTCTTGACCTGTTTCTCTGCCATGGCACCGATGAAGAGGGGCCGCCTTGCAAAGATTCATGATGAATGTCCCAGTGGGTGTGCCAAGAAAGCATGTTGACGCAAAAATCACACAAGGATCTTTGCACTTTCACACTCGAAGGCCTAGGAGAGTCTGCTTAGCTCCAGTACAGGTCCTAAAATCCTGGAGGTGTATATAGCGTGCAAGTCAATTTGACCCTGCAATTGACAAGGCGACAAACGTGAGTTGTTCTAACGCTATCGGCGATAGCCCATCGGCATTGGTCCTGATAGCTCATGCAAACTCTACGATGCACCATATGAATATGTAAACAATTACATACCAGTCACTCGATATCAAATCTACTTAATGCTCTCATCGGTAGATCCTACTAATCAGCTCATGGGACAAACTTAACACATCAATCTCTATTGTTCGAAATAAACTGATGCAGCGCAAAGGCGTCATGCCAAGAATACCATGAATAAGACTAAAACCTGATTGCCAAGATGAAAAATAACTCATCAGCTAAAACTCCGATCAGATCAGATCAGGTCATCTCGTATGCCTCTTGCCAGTGTAATGGATCGGACCCAACCGAGACAGCATCACACTAGCAATCGGCATGATTGGTAAACACATCGATTCGGACACTAAGGCACAATATAAGAAAGAAGAACCAATGCATTACACCGATAACTAGCAAACCTACTCAACCTAATCATAGTATCAGACCTAACTGAGAAAGCCATGAATAGATCAATCAGTTTACCAAGAAGGCTATCCCTGTCATGATAGAGTTTGGACTCAACCGATGTCCCCTAATCCCGCACGGGGAATCACCCTAATGCTACATACCTAAAAGTTGGCGATGCACCAAGGGTCGATTGGTTGGTTGTGTGAACGTCTTATAATAGCCCCGGGCCTAACTATTTATAGCCGAGGAAAATAGCTAATCTGTGTTTGACACGGAATCTAAACTAACTTTATTATCTAATAATTAAAGATAAAATCCCTATGAAGCCTGAGCCCACGTCGTGTGTGTCCTATCTTCGCCCTTTGAACTCCTTTTGGTGGCCCATCAGCCCAGCCTCTTGGCCTGACAAAACTCCATGTGTCGGCCCAATTTTTGGTGTCAACAATATGTTACAAAGCTTGAGAGAACATGTGATAGCTCAGGTGGAAATGTAAGACCTGAGTGTAAATTTTGTGGGCATATTATACCTCGGAGCTACTCTAGAGTGAAAGCACATCTGTTAAAAATTCCTTATGGTGGAACAAAGGTATGTCCAAAGGTCACAATGCCTATCCTTGAGAAACTTCGCAAAGAGGTTGATAAAGCTAAAGTAGTGGCTACAAGAAACACTCCTAGATCTACACCATTGCCTATTGCAGTGAGCCCATCCTATTTGGAGGTTAGCACAACCCAAGAGAAGCAAGCAAAGTGACAAGGAAGAAAGCTTTCACATTCAAGCTCATCAAATAGCTGATGCTCTTATTGCAAGGATGTTCTACACTACAGGTTTTATCCTTTTAAGTATTTTCTCAACTTACTTTCTTTTTGGATATTGTTATTATCTAATGTTTTTAAAAATATTATATTTGTAGGCCTTTCCTTCAACCTAGCAAGAAACCCGTATTATTGGGCATCTTTCAATTATGTTGCAAATAGTGAATTGGGAGGATATGTGCCACCGTCGTATAACAAGATAAGAACAACTCATCTACAAGAAGAGAGGGACAGTGTTGGGAGCCTACTTGAACCCATCAAGACTACATGGTCCTCAAAAGAAGTCACTATTGTAGCTGATGGGTGGACCGACACTATTTCTAGGCATAGCAGTCACGAGATAAACACAATACCCTCCTACATCACACTGCGCGGGCGATTGAACATCAAGCAACAAAACAATCGAACATGCCACAAAGCAGAAAGGGCAAACCTACGATCATAGTTTCACGGCAATATAGATCACGAACCCCAAGGTTGGTAGGGAGGTTGATACCTCGTGGGTTAAGATTATAGAAGCCATGGAAGCGTGATGAGAAAGATGCATAGCTCGGTGGTAGGACGGAGAGAAAAATGCGTGGAAGTCCCTTGGCAGAAGAAGGAAGCTCCACGGGTTAAATAGGAGACGTCATTCCCTCCATGACATCAGCCATGGCCACCACGAAGGGGGGTGATGCTTTGGTTACCACAGCACTCAAAGCTGTAGAGAGGATACAACGGTTCCACCTCCCTATCTGTACCCACCGTCTGCGCCTAGCCCAATCAGAGCAGAGACGTCCCTCTGTCCCCTCAACTGCAACGCATTAATTGCGCCTAGAGGATACCAAAAAGCAACCTTTTGCATCAGCCCAGTGTGCCCGATAGAGCTCTCGATATTTGGGATCCTTGAGAGCCCGGGGGCTCATGCGCTCAAGGGCTAGGGTCCTCGTGTGCCCCAGTGCTTGCCCTCTCAAGGGCACGTGCACTCGAGGGCTCTTGTGCCCAAGGACTTGCCTTCTCGAGGCTCGCGCGCTCAAGGGTTTAGGTGGCCAAGGGCTAATGAGCTTGAAGACTCAAGCCCCGAGGATTCTATGAGGTTGATCCTCGAGGGTCTCGACATCGGTTGCGTCTGGGATCATGACCTCGACGACCGACTGCTTCAAGCGAAATTCACGCAAGCACTGGCGACTCTCGATGACAAGGCCCACATACAGTCGGCATCGACATTTAAAGGATTTCCAGTGATCAACAAGACCAAGACATCAGAGGGTTCTTTTACTGCAAGTTATTTTTGATCCTCGTGCTAAATGTTCCATTTAACTTGAGGCTCAGGGGCTACACCGTGTGGGTGCACCTATATGGTGTACCTCACATGAAGAAGAAGATTAGAGCTTGTTTTAGGATTATCAGACTTCAACAGGAGTACAAAAACTGAGATTAAAGGATGAGCTCCTTCTAGCTTGTTCAGTCAAAGATTTTTAACCAAGCTAAGAAGAGCTCAGGGGCTGCTGTCAAGGATGTGACCCCCAGGTACACCATGATGGGCATATCATTCCAAAATGAGAGCAGGCCAAGTCTAGCATTATAGTCCGGTATGGCCCATGATGGGGGTTTGGTTCCTATAAGGAAGGTTAAGTCCTTATCGGGGAACCGAGCCCTAGATATGGTATGAACAGATATATTTATACCAGAATCCTTATATTTGGAAATTAGTACTCGAGTTTAGCATGTAATCTTAGGTATTATAGAGACCGATACGGGATAGAGTCTTGGGTCGTTACGCTTGTCCCTTGAGTATATAAAGGGGGAGAGGCACCCCCTAGAAATCATCCAATCTCAATTGCTAAGATTGATAGCTCAGAAGCACATTGCTTTATAAGCTTAGACACCATATAATACACCAAAACATTGGACGTAGGGCTATTATCCCTTGGGAGACCTAAACTAGTATAAATCTTGGCTCTTATTTACTAGAGTCGACCATCGGGTTCAAAGGCGGTGTGCTTCTCTTACACATCTAATCACCACCTCGGGTATCCTCTTGGATGGACTGCTCGGTGATTCACCGATAGTTAGCACGCCAGGTAGGGGACCGTGGCGGTTTTCACCAAGATCTGATGGCATCACCACACCATCTCGCTCAGCTAAGTACTCTTATACCCTTACCCTTAAGCAAATAAAGCCGGATTTTATTTTTGCGCACTCCGTATCATACGCTTTATCATCGACCCACTAGGCTCGACCCCTCTTAAGTTGGTGCAAAATGCCATATGCCTACCTCACCGGTTGTGCCCCTATGAAGCAGCTCTGGGTTTGGCGCTTACAACCGTGTGGGTGAAAAAGATCTGGCGTTAGCACCCCTCTCGGCACACGACCACTTGCTAATATCAATGGCTCGAATCCTTAGCCTTAACTTTGCCAAAGCTCTGAAAGGCCTAAAAACTCATGATGCCTGATGTCGGGTTGGCGCGTAAGTGACATCAGTTCCCCGTGACTAAGACTATATAGCTATACCGGGGGCTCGGGTCCTGACCCCAGCTATACAAAGGAGTTAACAAAATCCAAAGCTCCAAAGCTCTCGGAAACTTGCGTTGCCTGATGTCGGTAGACGTGTACATGATATGAGATCCCTACGCTGAGTACTATACGGCTTAGCCCGAGTTTTCTGGGATGCTAGCGACTTTGGTACACGAAAATTTATAGGACAATAAAGATCTTCATCCCTAGATAAACAAAGTTTCATCATAAAAGTTTATACCAACTTACTACTCCTAATTTTTGCAGAAGCCGATGACTCCCAGGAGGCGCCGCCGGCTGCTCGGGATCTTTGGTAGGCAGCAGGGGCTCGAGGTCCTCGATCGTGGACATGGCAAGACCCTCTAACTCCTTTCGATAGGCAAAGGCGTCTTTGGAAGACACCTCATCAGGAAGCCCAGTAGTCATCTGCCCGACATCCACCTTGGGAGAGTGCGCCTAGACATACGCCAGGGCATGCTCGATCCCATTCCTTGACTCCAAAAGCAATTGGCAGAGCTCGCAACGTTTGAGTTCCATAGAAGCCCTAGGGGCTCATGTGCCCAAGGCCTTTCGCGCTCGAGGGCCCATGCGCCCGAGGACTACCGTGCACAAATACCTACGTACTCAGGGGCTCATGCACTCGAGGCCTAATGTGCTCGAGGCTTGTGCGCCCGGGAGATTATGCGCTCTAGGACTCACGTACCCGAGGACTTGCGCGCTCAAAGCTCAAGGATCGTGCGCTCGAGGGCTGAGTCTTAGGGACTTCAAACTGATTGCGCTCGAGACCATGGTGGCCCTACACCTCGATGATTCCCTTCTTCAAGTGAAACTTCGCCCTAGTACGAATGATCCCCGAGGACAAGATGTATGTGCAACCCACATTGGCATGCAAAGAGCTTCAAAGGATTATCAAAGACCAGAGTTCTATAAGACTTTTGCTGTAGATTATTTTTGACCCTCGAGCTAAATATTCCATTTAACTCGAGGTTTGGAGGCTACACCGTGTGGGTGCACCTATACGGTGCACCTCACACAAAGGAGATTAAAGCTTTTTTCATGGTTATCAGACTTTGGCAGAAGTACAAAGGCTCAAATCAAAAGATGAGCTCCTCTCAGCTTGTTTAGTGAAAGGTTTTCAACCAAGCTAAGAAGAGCTAGGGGGCTGCTGTCAGGGATATGAACCCCAGGTACCCTGAGATAGGCTTATCAGTCTAGACCGAGAGCAGGCCAAGCCCAATATTAGAGTCCAGTATAGCCCATAAAGGGGGTTTGTCCCGAAAAGGAAGGTTGAATCCTTATCGGGAAGACAAATCACACATTTGATATGAAGAGATATATATGTACCAGAATCCTTGTAATTAGAGAATTAGTACCCGAGTTTGGCATGCAATCTTAGGTATTATAGAGACTGACTCGGGATACGAGTTTGACATGCAATCTTAGGTATTATAGAGACCAACTCGGGATAGAGTTCTAGGTCATTGGGCTCGCCCCTTGAGTATATAAAGGGGGTGAGGCACCCCTATGAATCATCCAATATCAATTGCTTAGGTTGATAGATCAAAAGCACATTGCTTTGTAAGCTTAGGCACCATATAATTCACCAAAACACTGGACGTAGGGCTATTGTCTCTCGGGAGGCCTGAACTAGTATAAATCTTGGCTCTTGTTTACTAGAGTCGACCATCGGGTTCGAAGACGCTGCGCTTCCCTTACACATCTAATCACCACCTCAGGTACCCTCTTAGGTGGACTGCTCAGTGATTCACCGACAAGAGCATGTAACACTGAGGGAGAGGTGAAGAATAAAGAATACATTGTTGAAAAGCTTGCTGTAATTATTGAAGTTGGATGGACCAAAGACTGTGGTCCAAGTGATCACTAACAATGCTACAAATTGCAAGTTTGCTGGGCTGATAATTGAGTAAAGGTACAAGAATATTTTTTGGACTCCATGTGTTGTTCACACCTTGAATTTAGCATTGAAAAATATATGTGTAGCAAAAAAAACAACAATGCTAAAAATGAAAATCCTGCATGGATAAGTGAAGTTGCAGGCGATGCTAACCAAATAAAAGTTTCATTATGAATCATCGCATGAGATTATCAATGTTTAATGAATTTAGTAAGGTGAAGTTTCTTTTTGTTGCTAATACAAGATTTGCATCAGTCATTGTCATGCTAAAGAGGTTTTTGGTGCTTAAGGAATCACGTATTTTAATGGTTATTAGTGATAAGTGGACTGCATATAAGGATAATGATGATGAGAAAACACAATTTGTGAGAGCAAAGATTCTTTGTGATGTTTGCTGGAATAAAATCAAATATATCATTGATTTCACCAATCCCATCTACTCAATGTTGAGAGTTGCTAACACTAACCAACATTGTCTCCATTTAATCTATGAGATGTGGGACTATTTATCGTCATGAAGGGAAGGAGATGGATGAAGAATCTGAATTTTTTGACATGGTTCGTGCAATTTTACAAGCTCGGTGGCTCAAATGCAATACCCCTCTCCATTGTTTGGCACACTCACTAAATTTGAGGTAATTATTTGTTTCTTGATCTATCGTATTATTGCTTATTTTTAGCTCCTTTTTTGTTGTTTATTGAGTCATTATCTTGTTGTTTAGGTACTACACTCAACAATGGCTATATGAATTGCATGGTCATGTTGCCCCACGTGAGGATGCTGAAATCTTAGAAGAGAGAAACAAATGGCTTAGAATGTTTTTCCTATTGTGAAAGACCTAAAAGAGACCAAACTTTGATTCATTTGATTCAATCGAGGATAGAGATCATTTTAATCTAAGGCAATGGTGGGGTACTTATAGACAACATAATTTAGAGCTAAAAGCATTAGCTTTGAAGTTACTTGGGCAGCCAACATCTTCTTCTTGCTATGAAAGGAATTGGAGTACCTGTAGTTTTATTCGTAGCATCCAAAGAAATAAGCTCATTGTTGAATGTGCTGAAGATTTAGTGTATGTGCATAACAACTTGCGTCTTCTTTCAAAAAACTCTTCAAACTATAAATCAGGGCCAACTCAAATGTGGGATGTTGAAAATGATAACTGTGAGTCATTTGATGATGTTGGTATTCCTAAAGATGCAAATCTATCCCTAGATGAGTCTAATTTGAGAGTATGGTTTGTGAACAAGGAATGCTTACAGAATAGCCATGAACTTGTTAGTTGTCACCTTTTTTTATTAACTCTTGATGAACTTATGTTTTGTTTAACTATTAGCTAGCTCATGTTGAACTTATGTTATGTTTGACTATTGGTTTGCTCATGTTAAACTTATGTTATGTTTGGTTTTTGTCTTTTATCTCATTTATATATTTCTATGTTTGGCTTTGGCTTCATGTCTTAACTCCTGTATTTTATTTTTTACATATATATACTTGCTATATCACCATATTCACCTTTTTAGAAAATTTTGTATCGCCATACACTACCATAAAAAAAGTCTTTAGTGACGGAGCTTTACTGACGGATAAATGACGTGCGTTAGTAATACACTTTTAGTGACGGACTATTTTACACACATCAGTAAAGCTGCATTATTAATGACGGGTCGTAATGTAGCCCGTCACTAAAGAGTTTGTCTAGGTCCACGTCCCAGCCAACATGACCCCCTTTAGTGACAGTTGGATACTGTTATCCATCACTAAAGGATATCCTATAGTGACAGGTAGAAATTGTTGCTCGTCACTAAAGGGTGCCCTATAGTGACGGGTGGATATTGCGACCCGTCACTAAAGGGACCCTTTAGTGATTGGTGTTTAACCGTCACTAATAACAGAGCTTTACTGACGCACTAAGAGTGATAAAAGATATACCTGTCACTAATATAAGTTATTACCCATCACTAAAGGGCTTTTCTATGGTTGTGGTACCCATATCGCATATCCGTGCAACATAGATTTCGGTGGCTAACAACAGGCAACATGGGACAGTTGGATATCTCCACGAAATGACGTACCCAATAGCGGTGACAATGCTCTTTAGTGAAACTCGAACCGATGGCAATAGGCGATTGAAGATCGTCAGTGATGGCGGACCTAAAGCTTTACACTATATATGAGGCTTTTCGTGGAGGCGGTTCTTAGGATTTCTAGAGAACTCGGTGAGTAGATGATACATAATATGAGTTCTAGGGCTCTACTTATATAGGGTCACGACAAAGGAGTTTGCTCTAGAATAAATGACAACAATGATGGCTCTAGAGATAAACATGAGTTCCACTGGTGCACGAAAGCTAAGGATAAGGTGAATTCCACATGGTTTGGGCTACAATTTCTTGGGGATTTGACAAAGAAGATAGCGGGGAATCCATTCCTGAGATCAATTTGGAGATAGAGTGAAAGATGACACCATATTTCATGGAGGAGGGCAGCTAGGGATCTTTGTTTCTTGCTCGCACACACACCTAAGTGATGGCTAGAGATGGAAGAAGCATGGTAACGAACCGTCTAGAAACTGCCTGTTAGGAAAAGGTTTTTTCTTTTTAATTTAATAGTGAAATGCCATTCCATTTACTTGTAATACTTTTGATACTCCAAAAATTTCTAGAAAAATATTAGGGCACCCAAATATTTAATAATATTCTATCTAGGTATTTTTATGTAGCAATTCATTCATATATTTTATTCAAATCTTTCTTTTAGATTTTATACCTTTTCTAAAAATTCAAATTCCTCACATAATATTTTATTATTTAAAATTCAGGATGTGACATGTGGGCTGCAGCCATACTAGTTGATTTCATGGCCCATCTACATGATAACATGACTCTTGCTGATAGAGACTTGGGTGGCATGATCTTTCGACGAGAGGGATAAGTTAGTTATCAGGAGGTAACACTGACGATTTGATTATAACCGTCTAAAGACGTTGCGCATTAGCGATCGCTACACTAACCCTAAATGTTGTTTGTGATCTTGACGGTGCACGATCAACCAAACCATAAGAGTCTTTGCTCTAACAAGCATTTGAGGACTAAAAAAAACAATATGAATAAGCACTCAAATGCAAGATGTTGGAGTTCTGGAACGGAGAAATGGCAATCTAATGGACCACAGCTTTAACTGGCAAAGTAGCAATGCTTGAATTTAATTTCAATGAAACTCAAATGTGGCTGATGTCCCTAGGAATATTTATATTCATAGGGACATGACTCCAAAGTACGAACATTTATTACATATGTAAACCATTGATTATACTAAACAAACTCTGATTAAGAAAGGAATGCAAATTAATTTGAGGATTCTAGTTGACTTGGTGTAGGACCGAAACTAGCGACCAGACGAGGGGTGAATGGGCGCAAATAAAATTCGCAGC
>KE372790.1:933739-948644 GCA_000418225.1 Zizania latifolia | reverse complement strand
GAGGGAGAGATGGCTGCTAGCTAGGGGAGAGAGAGAGTGGGTGGAGGGAGGAGGCTTGGAGGAGAAGCTTTCTTGAGGAGGAAGAAGCTATGCACATAGAGACAAAAATTCTGGATAGGCACACTTTAATTCAAAATGTCTCACCATACATGAGGGATGTCAACCCTTTATATAGGCCTAGGGACTAAAGGAAAAGACCACTATACCCCTAGGGTTTCATCCACTCATGCACACATGTCTAAGGGGCGAACATGGAAAATATCCCGAATAAATGGAAAACATCCCCGAATATTTTTTATTCGGCGTCGCACTTTGCGTGACCGTTACGACACCGTCAACTCACACAGTAAACACACTTTTCCATTGGGGGGTGACAGTTTTGAGCCCAAACCGTCAAAGCGTCCACCGCCCTCGGCCGTGCACCCAGATTGGGCCTGATCCGACCCCGCAGCTCTTCAGCCCGACGGTCGGACCCCCGTGTACCTGAGTCGCACGTGCCAACACCACGGTGGATCCCGTTTCTTCACTTGCTGCTTCAGCTCCGTGCACCCAGATTGGACTGGCACGCCCTCACGACCCCTCTGTCCGACCAGCGCCCATCCGTGTACCTGAGTCACACGCGAACTCCATCACGGTTAAGTCTTCTCTTCACTTCCTTCTCCTCATCTTTCCCCGTTGACAATCACTCATCATCCCCATGGTATACACCATGGCTCCTCACTTGGATGGAATTTTGGACAGGATCAGATTGTTTGAAAAGTAGACTTCTCCATCTTTACAAACAAATCCAAAAACTTTAAAATCACAGAAGACATTCCAAAATTATAGCTGATTTATTTCTGCCTCTCTGCAGCAGTCCAAGTCTAATGCATGAGCTTTATCTATTTTCTTTCCTGTTCTTTATTTAGCGTGATAAAATATGCTTGGAGTGTTTGAAAAACCCTGAGTTGATCCACAATCAACTTCATTAATGTCACATGCATTCCATACAACCAACATGATTCTTTTGATCCATGTAAGCACTACATTGCAAAACAAATATATATCATGGTGTATCATCATTTGTTTAAATTTATAAAACATAAACCTAACATAATATGCACGCACCTTTAGTTATTCAATGTATAATGTAGTCATGGTCATATCCGAGTTAGTGATGTCCTCATCACGTACCCATCCCATGTGTCCAGCCGCGTTTTGGTAAGATGCTTAATCACCATTGTGGATCAATTCTTAGCATTCATTGGATAGCACAATACCAAATTCAATACAACTTCATCTAGAAACATAAATTGTTGACTTAAAGGCATGCAATTTTACCATACTATAAATCTTAAACATGTTTCTCCTATGTCTAACTGCTTCTAAAGACCTTTTGGTTTGGGAGCGGGAGAATGAAGCCATCCTAGTTTGGGGAACATTTCCCTAAGATTCGGGATGGCTCCATCCTGAGAAAAAGATGGAACATAGCTGTCCTGATTTTGCTCACGTAAGCGTGCTAACGAGCGCTACCACTCGCGTGGCACTCTGGCAATGGAGTGGCTGCCCTTTTGGATCTCCCATCGACATGTGAGAGGCACGGTGGCATGAAAGGCAATAGTGTTGGTGGTTAGGATCCCTTGCCTCCTCCGTCACCTCTGCTCGAACCCTAGAGATTGGATGGGCGGGGAAGAGAAGATGACGGGCAGGATGACAAAGAAGGACTTGTTGTGGAGGACAGCTATGGCAGAGAAGAGAATAGGTGGGACGTGCCAGCACACAGAGGGAGGGGAGCCTAGGGAGAAGAAGAGGGTTGCGTCGGTGGATAGAGAGGAAGAAGAGCTAGGGAGGCAGGGAGGAGCATAGAGCTCACCAGAAGTGCTAGCCGAAACTCACAAGGGATGCGGTTGGCGGAGGGGAGGGAAAGAGAAACCATTCCATAGTCAAACCAAACAATCCTAAAATGATGAATGGAACCATCACATACAAAAAAGTAGGATGGAACTACTCTATTTTATCTCGCTCCAGAATCAAACGCACCCAAAGTTTTTTAGAATCAACACCATAACATGTGAGTATTGCTTCCATTGTTAGGAAAAAACATCATAACTTGTGAATTTTTTCTGCTTAATCTTATCTATCTTCTTTCTTCTATACTTCTTCACTCAAGTCCCTAAGCTAGAGGGACCCTATTTTCTCCGGTTTGGTAAGCTTCAAAAGGAAGTTGTGATAGGCCAAACTACAATATGCGGTGTTAAGTGGAAAAATGCTAAGAGAACAATATACAGATGAAACAACACATCAAGATTTCTGAGCCAAAGTTTTTTGACAATATTAAACATAGACCATGTACTAGATGTAGCCAAAGTCTACCACTAGTGTGTGCTGTGGAGTGATTTATGGGTGAATATGTGCTCTGAACTTCTGATGAGCACATATGCAAAGACTTGATGTCAAGTAGGTGTCTTGACAAACCATTACTAGTAGTATTTGCCATCCAACTACCTAGCTATAACTTGTTAAACATGTTGATGTCATGATTTGATCTTGCAGATCTTTATCTCACGTCGTACCATGGCCTTGCTCGTGCCACGTCGATAAAACTAAGTACATTGCGTCATCATCTGATTACATCAGCATGCTTTTTTTTGCTGTTGTTAAGCTGAGACGCTCTTATGATGGCACTAATATGTCAGCACGTTTCATGTTTGTTTCTTTGCTGAATCTGAATTCTAAAAGGTGTCATTTCATTTCTTCGATTGAGAGATTATCAAGTCTATGCTATTGTCAGCCAGGTAGCCAAGCAAACTTAGAATGCCATCCATATTCAAGAACTGCCATCAGATTTACATCTATCCAGCATCAACAGTTTGAAACAAACTGAAAGTGAAATTATGCGTGTGTTTTTCAGGTTTAAGCATCTATACTCTGAACAGGTTAGCACTTGTCTCTTTCACTCTTTTCTAATTGCATTTATTTCTTACATTTGATGGGTCACAGGTTTGCACTAGAATACTAGCTGGACTCATGAAAAGTCCTGATTTTTTTATTTCCATTCACCATCCTTTCCTTTTCTCCAATTTTCCACTTCTTGCCACGTGCTCCTCTAGCTATATATAGATGTCCTTAGTGAGGTCATCTAAAAATCTCGCTAAAATTGTGATGGTGATGACATGTTGACTTACCGTAATCATTTTTAAATTGAAGGGCATTTTTGTTGATTATATCATTCCATTTTCCTGTAAGAATAAAAACCTGCTCTCTCCCTTAATAGGATCATTAATTCATTAAACTTCTACCTGTTGTCCTTTTTTCCAAGCAAATGCCACAATTTGAACACTATTAGTCCCTTCTAGATAGTAGTTTATGGCTTTAAGAAAAGCTAAAACTTATTATCCAAATAAACCATTAACCGATTCATATTCCCATTGGTGGAAAAAATCTCTCATTTTCAGGCTTTTCGAGCTTATTTGTATCTATACATCTAATAACCAAAATATCTAAAATAATTGTATTATTGCTTTTTTAGGTACATCTTTTACCTCTTCAAGATGTAAGAGATAGAATTAATCTCAGCCATTGGTTAGGAAAAAAGGTGACATATTACCTCTTAGAAGGTAAGACATTGACTTCTTTTAATCCTGACTGTTAGATCTATAAAAATAAACGGTCCTTATTAATTCATTGTATCTTAAAATTTGCCTTGTATTATCAATTAAACACAAAATAAAAAAGTCAGGGTAACATAATGTTTTCGTCATACTGCATAGGTAATGGTATTACTCCAGTGGAAGTGAAAGGAAAGAAGCTAAGAATATGGCACAAGAAGATCAACCCCTGCGCCCATCAAAGAGTTTATTCTTCTCTTGTTCATTTAAACTATGGCAACCTTTATAGGAGTAAGCGCAAGTAAACTGTAACTCATTGCAACCACCACGCAACACACTCCCTAAATGAAGTTCCTATTCAGCCACCTATGTTTGCCTGTGTAAGGAGCCCACAACACTTCCCTCCTCCCCGATAAACAGCTCATCTTGAGATAGAACACCAGATACTCTTCTTTGAATGCCGTAAGCATCTCCCAAGATGCTTTTGCTGCTGGTCACCCTTCCCATTGAACAAGTACT
Source organism: Zizania latifolia (assembly GCA_000418225.1). NCBI lineage: Eukaryota > Viridiplantae > Streptophyta > Magnoliopsida > Poales > Poaceae > Zizania > Zizania latifolia. The sequence continues at coordinate 944,538 of KE372790.1, read as the reverse complement.
TCCCAGACACCACAGTTAAAGCAAGCATAGATGATCTTATAGGGTGTAGGCACTACTCTACTGTGCACCAAGGTGGCAAAGGCATTGGCGTCCGTTTGGGAGGCTCTCCTTCAAACTTTTTCAATAAGGCCACATAGAAAACATCATGAATTTTGGCATTCTCCGGTAGAAGTCAATATGCCACCGAGCCAATGCGCTCTAGTAGTACGTACATAGAAGACCCATAGTAGCATAGTCCCAACTTTGAGGAACATGTTGTTGTAATCCCTATCGCAACCCTATGGTGAAGCTTGAGCCATGCCCATTCACCGATGTTGAATTCTAGCAGGTGATGGTCCTTGTCATGGCAAACTTTCATAATATCCTGCGCCAAAAAGGTGCTCCTTGATTTCTGCTAGAAACTCATTTCAACAGCGCAGTTGCTTGTCCACGGCAGCCACCTGAGCACCATTCTAGTTGTACTAGATCAAGGCAAGGATGATAATAAATGATCACAAATGGTGTTGCCTTAATCACTGTCTAGTAGGATGTGTTGTATAAATATTTGCCCATGCTAGTCACTGCAACCACGAGCGCAGATGATCGCCAACTAGGCAATGCAAATACATGGTGATCATCTTGTTTGTCACCTCTGATTGCCCATCAGTTTGCTCGGTATTGAAGTCAAGAAATCACTCTGACGAAAAGTAGTAAAAAAGATCCCACTAGGCGTGCCAAGAAAGCGTGTTGATAGAGAAATCACAAATATCTCTACACCTTCACACTCGAAGGCCTGAGAGATTTGCTTCACTCCAGAGCAAGTTCTTAAGCCCGATGTTTACAAGTGTGCTAGTCAATTTAATCCTGCAACTGACAAAATATAAAATATTAATTGTCTAAGTCTATCAGTCGATGACCTGGTGGCATCGTCAACTGATAGTTCCTTATCGGCTAAGGAATCCAATAAGAAAGGACGCAAGCAATAACATATCGGATCCATTCATCAAGCGCAAAGAAATAGAATAACGCCTATCGGCATTACTCCCGATATGTCTCCGAGTGATTCAGATAATGTATTGGCAATACTCCTATTAGCTAACACTTCTCAATCTAAAGCAATCGGAGTAATCATAAAAACAATTGCACACCATCGGTTTAGAATATCATGGAACTAATTATGCCAACAATAATCCTAGCAGATTGGACTTAATCAAGACAGTACTAAAGATTATCATCAACATTGCAAGATCGTAATTTAATAACAACAGATAGCCATGAAACTGATAAATGATCTATTGGCTACAACTCCAACAGAATGAAGATTTAAGGTTCATCAACTAAATGATCCATCATAATTCGTATAGTCTAACAAATCGGACCTAACCGAGACAGTATTAGTTCTATACAAACTATTTATCTTCAAATAGCATATAAGCATTAAATCAAAGTGATTGATATAATAGATCTAATCTAGTCATGAAGAACATGGCATATGAGATTAGAACATTACATCGATAACTAACAGATACATAGATTTAATTAAAGTGTCGAACTAAACCGAGAAAGCTTCAATTAAATCAACGAAATCTGCACAAAGGCTACCCCTGTGCGTGATTAGAGATTAAACTTAACTGATGTAGCCTAATCCTGAACAAGGTATCACCGAAATGCTACCTACCTAGGTTGGCGATACGCCAAGAGTCTTGTTGAACAAAAGATTGTTATTATTTTTGATCCCTAGGTGTACATATTTATACATGTGGAACCATGAGATAAATCATATATACCCGAATCACAAGTATTTTAGGAGATAAGATTCAGTGGTTACAAATAAGAATTATCTAATGCCTATTATAAATCATCATTACATATATATAGGCTAATTATTCCTTCTATAGCATTGATGAACATCTTGTCATGATGACCCACCAAACTAGCCATCTATCCAATAGAGCTCCTCACCTCATCAAATCTGACAGTCATTTTCTAGTGTCAACACATGGTGTGGCACCATAGCGTTGCTAAAAATACAATGGGTCTGTCACCCTGGTGTAGCACCGCATCGAAGCTAGCCCCAAATGCATCGCAATCAACAATAAAGGGCTTGGAGAAGTCCAGAAGATGGAGAAGCAGAGCATCATGTGCGCCCGCTTGAGGTCGTTGAAGATGTGGTCTGCCTCTGGCGATCAGGAGAAGGTTGTGCCTTTGAGAAATGCTGTGAGTGGTGCTGCCACACTGCCATAACCCATAATGAATTTTTGATAGTACTCGATGAGTCTTAGGAACCCATGAAGAGACCGCAACATCATAGGTCAAGGCCAAGCATTGACGACCACCACTTTGCTTAGGACCATTGTGACCCCATCAGAGGAGATGGTGTGGCCAAGATATGCCACTGATGGCTCATCAAAGAAACATTTGGAGTGTTTGACTAACAACTCATTTTCATCTAGTTGCTAGAAAATGATCTTGACCTACTGCAAGTGCTCAGCCTATGTTTTGATGTAAATGAGGATATCATAAAAAAGCACAAAGCGGTGAAGAAATGCCCTGAGTATGTCATTCATCAAAGCTTGGAATGTCGCTGGTGCATTCATTAGGCCAAACGACATGACTATGAACTTAAAATGGCCATGATGAGTACGAAATGCCATCTAGGCGATGTCCTCTGGTGCATGCACACCTAATGATAGCCACTACAAAAGTCAAGCTTGGTGAAGAAACAGGCCCCCTTAAGCTCATCTAGCAGTTCATCGGAAATTTGTTCTTTACTATCCTATCATTTAAGGCATGGTAGTCAATCTAGAAGCGCCAGCTACCATTGTGCTTCTTGATGAGGAGAACCAGAGAATAGAATGGTGGTGTAGTCTCTTGTATGAACCCCTATGCAAGCATATCAACACACATGCGTTCAATTTCATCTTTTAAAAGGTGTGGATACATGTATGGTCTAATAATGATCGAGGTCGTGCTCGATATCAAGTGGATGTGGTGGTCCTAACAGTGTGCGGGGAGAAGTCCATGTGGCTCGATGAAGATATCAGTGTACTCCACCAGTAGTGTGTCCAGGAGATCGTACATGGACGTCTTGGCTTGCAATGCCATCGGAGAGCCACCAATGCTCTGCCAATTCATAGTATAATTAGCCCACCAGAAAGCCATCGTCAGGGCATGCATTAAAGTCCTAGACAATGGGTCCCAATGTTTTGAGCCACTAGACCCCGAGGATGACATTGAAGCTGTCTAGCTCCAAAGCATAGCAGTAAATGAAGAATTGCTTGCCGTAGATGTCGACCAAAGTTGTGGTATGGATGCGTTGGCTAGACATGATCTCCATTGGCAACCATAATTGACAACATAGGCATGTCCATGATGTTGAGGCCTAGTTGATAGATGACATCATGGAGGAGGAATGTGTGTGTTGAGCCTAAATTGACTAGAGCGATCAACTCCGTATCGTCGATGAACACCCTAAGTTTGATAGTATCGATGGTTGTGATGCCTATTAGTGCAGAAGGAGGATGCATGGATCCTCGATGCCATTATCCTTGTTTGTATTGTTGTCAATCACCAGAAGGAATACCACTAAGGGTTACACTTGTGATCTTTGGTGAACTTCTCCAGACATAAACAACATTGTCCATTGAGACGCTTCTTTGCAATCTCCTCAGGGAAAAGGCAGCGAAACTAAGGATGAGGAGGCTTAGCTTGTTTTGCTAGTATTGATGGTGCCCTGCCTGGTGTAGTGTTGGTGGTGATAGCTAGGCAGGCATTTGTTTGCTTGTGCGACAGTGTTAGCATCACACGATCAACCTCCTTTGAATGATGCTCATAAGCCCATGCTAGACTCATAACAATTTCTAGGTTAGTAGGCTGCTACATCTCAACGTTAGAGGAGAATGGTTGACCCAATCCTATAGTAAACAAATCAATCTGGTGTTGTCTTGTCAAGTTGTCGCATCGGTAGAGTGGTGCCAAGAACTAGCATTGGTACTCTTCCACCCAGCCAGAATAGTGGAGCTCCTTGATTTCGCCCAGTGTGTTGGAGCGAATCAGTGGCCCAAAGTGAAGGTTGACATACTTCACAAATCAGAGCCAAGACACGATGCCAAAATTGTGCTCCATCTAGAAGTACCACTGTGAGGTTGTCCCTTCAAGGTGAAGCGAAGCCTACTAGCTAGACCTTCTCTACCTCAATGGTGCGAGAGCCACGAAATAAATTATCACACTTGTTGAGCCATTGTAGTGGGTCAGACTCACCATCTTAGGATGGAAAGTTTAACTATGATGGCGTGGGACATGACAGTTGCCATCATCATGACCATTGTGGTGGTGGTGGCCACCGCTAGTGTTATTGCCACCATTGTCATTGCTGTTGCGGCATCATTGTTCGTCATATGCTGTGTTGTTTGTCACCATGTCATCATCGACATCGCCTTGAAGAAGCTTCTCCGTGCGGGCTATGTGGTGGTCATGCATATCTAGCCGATTGTTCATGGTGGTGAGCGGGGCCAAGACCCGATCGATCTTTATCGAATCTGATTCTAGATCATCACCAGGGCTAGCCATGAGAGGCAATGCCCTAGACTGGTCTCTGACACCAAATTGGTATGGCTTAGGGTGGATATGCAAGAAAAGAAGCTAAGAATATGGCACAAGAAGATCAACCCATGTGCCCACGTACTAGAGTTTATTCTTCTCTTGTTCATTTCCCTAAACAACCTATGGCAACCATTATAGGAGTACGCACCTGTAAACTGCAATTGATTGTAACTACCACGCAATACACTCCCTAAGATAGTGTTTGGTTGCTTGAATCAAAGCTATCCAGGATGGTTCGATACAACTTCGAAGAACAAGCCTATTTGATTAGTTGTATTGAACGAAACCATCTAGGATGGATTGGTTTAGATTCTCGGAATATTCATTTTAGATATTGAACCGTTCTGTGTGGCAAAAACAAATGAACAACACCGTCCAGTTTCTATTAACTACACTAATTATCTATGATTAGTTAAGATTAGTGGTTATTAAGTATTTTTTAACTAAAAATTAATTATAATTAGATGTTATTGGCCATAACTAGTTATTATTATGGGTATTTTGTGATGAATAGTGATAGCATAAGTTATCATTAACGATAATTACTAAAGATTAATACTAATTAGCATAATTTATTGATAGTTACAAATATAAAAAATATTATTACAAAAAATTAATTAAGCTATACATAGATATAATATATATTTTCTAAATAATTAAACGTATGTGTGTACCGTCCCGTACAACTAACCAAATACATTTATATATCATCTTATACATCTGATCAAGCAATCTACTTGTACCGTCTCATCCAGAACTATCTTATCCCGAATCAATCCATACAGGACGATCCCATATCGTTCAGCTTCATTCAACGAACCAAACACTACCTAAATCTCCTCACGTCAGTTGGTGAAGCTCCTGTTCAGTCGCATATCGTTGCATGTGTCTTCATATGACGACGATAAACACGGCAATTGATCCATAATAGTTAATTAACTCATATTTTAAAAACTGTTTAGAACAACACAACAAGCTTCTTTTGAGGTTTTTAGACAACAAATTATTTAGACTATTAATTTTAAACTGGTTTATGAATAAACCAAAACTATGTAGAAGGGGTTTAGTTCTACCGTAGCTTATGCAAAAACTGTTGAGACTTTATGGGACGGTGAGACAAGCATATGAATCGTTAAGTCTTCTTTTACTTGTGCTTTGGATTACTTTTCTACGTACGTAATCTCCGTCTTAGTGCCCTAGTACTCTCTTCTCTAATTAAAGGGATGATAGGGAAACGCACTTCGAATCTTGTTGCATGCGGCAGCTTCTCACGGGGAAAAGGAATGCAAATTAATTTGACACATTCTAAGAGATTTCCGAGAGAAATTTTAAAGAGTTCTCTACCCTAAATTTTAGAGATTATAACGAAAAAATAGCTCCAATAGATACTCTAAAAGACTCCTAAAAATGAGATGCTCCCTAAATCTCCCTCCATCCTCCCTACTTGTAGGGAGCGACTCTCGTTCCCTATCCACTCTAGTCCCACCTGTCGGTGATATAAATAAAAAGAAAGAGAAAATATTTAATAAGTATGGTCTACTTATCAATGATACAAGAGTAAAATATAGAGAATATGATATTGGGAGTCTGTTGGAGAGTAATAAGATTTAGAGATTAAATTTTATTAGAATGACTCTTTATATGAGATTTTAGAGAACAACAAAAAATAGCAACTCTCTTAGAGATGCTCTAACTCGCTTATCCGGGAAATTAAAATAATTAGAAAGTGAGCATATCACGACTATTTCTTTTGCATTCTTGGACTAACCGGTCCTAGGTGGTTAGGTAGTTGGCTAGTACCATTCCAGCCAGTGCAATGTAGGGTACAAACTGCTGCATGATTTATTTGGTAGGCATTTGACAACGAAGAAGAAAGGACAGCTAAGCATGTTTTGAAAGTTTACAATTCTAATAAATATCCGGTGAACATCTAGCTAATAAGAATATAAAGAAACAGATGTTTCTTAACTTCTATATATTGGTTTATCTTTAGATTTTATAACTGTTGAGTTTTGTAACTTAGAAAAAAATCTAAACTGTTTGGAACAAATAATATTGTGATAGTAGTTGTAGCCATTGCTATATAAATGTATTTCGTGTGTTTTTTTTAACATGTCAAAAATCAGCATGCAAAGAAAACCTACATAACACTCTCGAACTCGTAACTATGAAACCAATGAGTTTTACTCGTATCCAAAAACTGTCGATACTGAAAACTCGACTCAACATGACACTTACCCCAACTTGTGAACCCTCAAACAAAAATTTAAACCTATGCATATCCAACCGGGTCAGGTACGGACAAAATTGCCATAGAGATTTTTGTCCAATGACAACTCATGGGCCTCTTGTTATTTTCCCACCGGCCTAGCCGTGCATGCAGACATGCAGAGTAGCAGTAGCGTCTGGATCATAGGGATCGTATACACATTTTCGTACCTGGGACGTGTGTTTGCCGTTTGGTTGTGTCTCGTTAGTTTCGGAAGGTTTCCTGCTTTCCTGACGTGGAATGCCTGCTCTCTGAAGCACATGGGCAGACATGCCAGCGTGTGAAGCTTGCTCCTCTTTGCCCATTTTGTACGGCACTCACCTGCTCATCATCAGGAGTACTGCCTGCCCGGGCTTACGTCCAAATTCTTAAGATTTGGTCTGGTTAGATCCTGGAGGTTTCGACCATTGCTTGTTGCTAATAAACGTTAATGCTAGTGACCCTACCTTACCTTTTATCCCTAGATAGGAAAATTGCATACTGGAGGCTGAAGACTGATGAGAAATTGAGAGCAACCGATCCGAACAAATTTATTTTTCTACACAGTTGTTGCCGCACATATAATCATAGTTCGATTTTGCAGCTTAAACGTACTTAAAGTAATGTGTAGATCAGGAGTGTTTAAATATTAATTTACTGTCGCGACATCAAATAGCTAATACAAAAATATCAGCACAACAAACAACAACCGTCCATCGACCGTGAAACTAAAAATATTTTTTGCGCTTAGTGCCAACATATTTATTCATAAGTAATCATTCAATTTTTTAAAAAAATTCATAGCAATTTGATGATTTTTATATTAATTTGATGAAAATTTAGCCCTTGCCGGCCATGAATTACACATATACAATACAGTGCCGTTCATGAGACAACACATTCAGGAAACGAAAAGGATGTTTGCAAAGGCCAGTGAAAGGGCGCAAGCATCAGATTCTCAACCGGAAACACCCTGCGAATTGGGAAAAGTGATACCGCATTTACATGGTCGAAAATAAATAGGTAGTACATGATTAGTATTAAGTACGCACACTTTTCCTAGTTTCCTTCTTGATCCTGGTGAAAGAATTGAGCAAGTCTCCTATCTAATAACAACACATTATTAATTCCACAAAAAAAGAAGAGAGGCAAAAGTGAACTCCTCGTTGCCGTTTTCTAGCTAATCTACTACAGTAGGTGGTTTCAGAGCCAGAGTGCTCCGGCCTCTTTCAGTATGGGCACGAGCTCGCCGGAGATGTGCACGGCCATGAGCCGGTCGAGCCCACCGAGGAGCCGGCCCCCAACGAACACCGCCGGCAGCGCGACGTCGCCGTCGACGACCCTGGAGAGGTCAGCCTCACCAGCGACCTCGTGCACGGCCAGGTTGACCCCGAGACCCTGTAGCAGCCGCTTCACGACGTGGCTGAGACAGCACCCGCTCCTCCCCACCACCAGCACCGGGCACTCCGCCACCGCCCTCCTCACCTCCTTCCCCCCGTCCCCGGTCCGGCGCGCCGCCGCAGCCTCCGCAGCCATTGCCTCCGGCTGCCGCGGCGACCACGGCCGGGTGGCGTTGTATGGGATTACCTGGTACATCTCTCCTCCTCTCCTCTCTTCTCTGCGTGCGCTCGCTACGACCTTTGCCGTCGTGTGAAGGGCTAAGACCGCCGATTTATAAAGGGCGGTGACGCCAGCGAGAGAGGGTGATGACGTCATCGAGGGGGAGGCCAAAATACATTCGGCTTCAAAGTTGTGAGAACCATCTCAATTTGCTCTTCGCCGTGAGATTACCTAAGCTCGGTGTAAATCTGGATGGAATACTTAAATGGAGGATTTTGAAATCTAACTTTGAAATTTATTTCATATGTTTTTACCATCGAATTCTTAATCGTAGCGCAAATGAAGGATTTTGAATCCTGCTTCACCGAATTTATTTCCGGAGGGGCCGTCTGTTTCGGTGGGGCCACGCGCAAAGGGTGGAGACGACGACGACCCGGTGGGCGGTGGCTCTCCGCGCCAACCGGGGCGTGACGTGGCGGGGCGTCAGCCGCGGTTGGGGCTCACGCACCCGATCCGCGTGGCGCTGCGCGAACAGCGGACAGCCTCGCGCGCGGCGAGTGACGTGGAGGGTGACGTGTGGACGTTCTCGTGGTGGGGCCCACACCTGGACGTCCGCCATGCCACGAGGACGACGCGAGATATTCGAAGGTTGTATCAACAGCGTGCCGACCTGACAGAGTGACAATGATCCGCACGGCTACTTGGTCTAATAATAAGTACACCAACAGTGTTAGCTCTATGTAACTCAACTATTCTTAATTCATCACAGCAACGTTGGATTACGGTCCGCTTTGCATAGTTCGATAAATATATATGATTTTTCAGAGTTGATCAAAAACTCTAAGAAAATAATGAATTTAGAGTTACAAATGAATTAAGTGTATTTAGTTGAGTTAATTATTTTTATTTTAAACTAAAAATAAAGGTTTAAACTAGTTTATTTTACTATACAAACTATAGATTTAACATATATCTTGAAACTAAAATTATATCAAATAGATCCAACGACTATAATTAATTAATTAATTAAATGCACATAGGTTCATACACCGCTAGCCAGGCTCCTGTTCCAACTTGCAAGCCGTACCGTACCTGCAACTGACTTGCCAGTCTTCTTTAGAAAAAATAATATCAGAGAAAATTCACAGAAATTAAAGTTACGTAAAATTGTGGATTGCAAGAGTCTCAGATGATTGGTTGCCAATAAGCTGTTGCATAAGGGGGAGAGATTCCGTCTTGATCGATCTGCATCTGCCAGCGCATGCAACCGCTCGCAGATATGGGATCGGATGCGGATGCGCCCAAGGTTTTTGTTGCTGGCCATGGCGTCGGCAGATGGCGCTGAGCTGCGAGGTCGCGCTCCATCCCGAGGAGGACGTGAGTTGGTTGGACGTGGACTTCTCCTCCTGCTGTTGCTGCTGCTCGTTCCATCTGAAAAAGGTTTGATCCAATGGCCTGTTCGGCGGTCTGCTGGTTTTCATTTGTTTTTGTGCGAGGAGCAAATGGATTAATTGATTGATTGCTTCATCGATCACGTACTAATACGTAGGTGTGTGCACGCACGCTCACGTTCGCATAACCACCCTAGTCGATTCTCGGTTACTAAGTTTTTTAACCATCTCACCCTACAGCGATTTATAAGAATATGTTCAATAGCCACTAAACTAAATTGTAACTGCAGCAAACAGGTAACCAAGCCAACCGTCTTCCATCACCGAAAACTAGCTACCATAATGGCGGAACCACATTTTGAGCTAAAAAACAAATCATATGACTCATAAGTCTAATATTTATATTTTTTTAATATATAAATCAGCTCATAAAGTTTAGTATATTTATATACTTTACTTTTCGCTATCTAGATGTACGCAATGACGCACATAGCGGTGTAAATATGTATTTGTTGACTCGTGACAATGGCAAATTGGCAAGGCACAGATCATCTCATCGATGACGTAACTGCTAATCTAGCTGCTGGCCCGTTCGATCCGATCGGGTTCAGATAAGGCGGCATCGAGCTGGCACCTTCATCGATCGTGTATCAGTCGTCGTCGGCTTCCAAAATTAAGAATTGATTGATCGTCACACTCTCACGTCCTGCATGCCGGCCGCTTTTGAAAATCATCATTGAATCGATCGACATGATGAAGAAGAGTATCCATATCCTCCACTACATTGAATTGTCATTCGATACTTAATTCCTGTCAATTACCACGGTCAGTTAATTTTTACTTACCGGAATGATTAGGTAGCTTACACTCTTACGTATAAGAGCTACAATAAAATTTTTTCTTGCAAATAAAAAAATTAAATGATTTGACTAATAATAAAATAGATAATATTTAGGTTTAGCATTATGTATAATATATAGTTATATTGATATTTGAAAATATTTTTATATATTATGTAT
>KE372790.1:863850-898051 GCA_000418225.1 Zizania latifolia | reverse complement strand
ACGACGCTCGTACTCCTCCTTCCTTGCAGCGTACTATGTGTTTGTTTCGCTAGGAGAGAACCGACGTCCATCAAAGATCGGGTTCTCAGTATCCACCCACTCAACAAAGCCGCACCTCCTTCTGTCTGATTTCCTTCTGACGTTCGGGTACCACAATTCTTCCTCAACGTTGGGGCCAAGAAAGTACCTCTTTTCACGAATATCATGTCTTTTTCCTGTCTCTAGTTGGCATCGATCCCCGCAATGGCACAAAGGCCGATCGGTCCACGGAGAGATGAGACAAGCGAAAGGGTCTCTCCTCCAGTTCGGATGTTCAGTCCCCCTAAGATTAGTAGAGGAGAACGCCATCTAGCTACATAGAATAAGACATGGTCAGAATGTTTTAGTAAAATACATCGCATCATAATGTAGAAGCAGAAGAAGAAACAATACGTAGAAGCAGGGATACTACCAAGTACATAATCACAATAGCAAGTGCATAATGACACAGTATGACATACAATAATAAACGGTTCAGTACAAATCGTCCATCCCTCAAGTGCGTCTCGGTCGCTGGTCTGAGTAGGTAAACCTATCCGGTGAACAGCACACCCTAGGTGGCCTAGTGGGCTGGTCCTCCGGCTGCGTTGGTGGTGGGGCTCCCTGAAGCTGCGAAGGCCCGAACACCTCAACGGTAAGTGCCAGGCATCGTAACCTGCTGAGTTGTGCTGGCCACCAATACCGGAGTCTACCGGTCCAGATGGACTGTGATACGCGCGGTCCACGCTAGCTCGCTAGTAGTGATACGGATACGTCGCTGTACAAACAATAAGTTATTAGTGACATATGGTAGATTACGATGAAAATCGGTGTAAGACTGTATAATACTCACCAAGTGTCGTATGTGCTCTATATGCCAACGGCAGTGGTGCGGCATGTCCCGATGAGCCCACCGCCGATGATGGGCCCGCCATCGTTGATGGGCCTGGACCGTAGAAGTATTGGTGCGGTGGATACCAAACCTGTGACTGCATCGGAGGGGGTTCCGACATCGGAGGGATTGGCTGTGGACGAGGTGGCTGAGGGGTAGCAGCACGAGGAGGTGGTCATGCAGACGTGAAGCTGATAGAAGTTGAGCTTGTCGAGAGCCGCTCGCACTGTCGTTCAATCCAATGGGTTGTGCACCATGCCAACCTTGGTGACCCATCGTTGAACGACCTCGTCGATATAGTTCCATGCATTCCACATGTGATCGGACTGCAAAAGAATAAGTCAAATAGCCACGTAGTATTAATCATCGGGGATTAAAAAATTCATGTACTTACCGACTCGTGCTAGGCAGCAGTCATCTAAGAAGGATATCCATGCGTCACATTAGGTGCAGGTGGAGGACCAACGCCCCGTCCTCTGACAAGATGAACCCTGGTGCGAACAGAGTACCATCGGAGGTAGTCATGGTATGTCGTAGGGTCGTACTCATCCTCCTCCTCATTTAGGTCCTCCAGCTCACCCTCCCACTACTCGACCCATGGCTGCATTCTAACCTTCCATGGGATGCCAGCAGTGACTCCCTTCCACGTGTTCCTGCAGCAAACAAGTGTAAATTATGGTTTACAATGGTAGACAACAAAAGAATGTGATAATTAGTTCATATGTACGTGTGCAGGAGCTCACCGGTGCATCTGGGCAGGCACCTGGGGCTGTATAGGACACAGAAAGTACTACGCTCACCCAAACTATCGACAGACACGGTGGACAGCATATCCCTCGATCATGACGTCGAATACGAGGCATCTACGTGTCCTCTAGTACGCCACGTCCCTCGTGCATAAGGCGGAGAGCCCGTGAGACACACGCCTAATGACGTCGCCTGGCAGGTAAGGTCTCTAACAAAAGTCATGCGCCCGAATATTGTCGAGCTATGCCGTGTAGTCTGGGTAGGAGAGGTGGGTTTGAGAGTAGACCCAAGATGGCTGCAAAAGAGAAAATATCAATACGAAATTAATTTTGGTGAATGATTAAGTACAATAAATACTGACCCATCGTCGACACCAAAGTGTGCCCATCGTCGATCAGTCGGTGTCCTCTTCTGGCGGCCCCCCTACGTATGGTGCCATGTCAACCTAGGGTCGACCAATCTGCATCCTCTCGTACGACCAAATCTGTATCAACAGTTGACACCCAGTAATCGACGTGCCATTCATCCGTCGTTGACATCCATCGCAAAGAGCACGGTATGTGGCGCAAAGGACGGCAGATCCTCATGATTACTATGGCACGATGTCATCCGCCGAATAGGCAATGGCCCAAGCAAACTACACTAGATGCCTGTCGACGCTGTCACCGTGCGTGCTGGTGAACATCACCCAGCCGAAAAGCCAAAGGAGGTAAGCCTCTAGGTGGTGGCTAACGGTGTAATCATCAGCATTGGCGGCTAGATGCTTCACCTAACAAAGAACAAATATTAGTATACAATAAAGATAAGTTAATATTCAATGTTATTACCGTGTTAAAATGACATACCTGATACTGACGCAACCAACTCTGTGTCGGTCCATGTGTGGAGTCAAACTCGTGGACTGGCTCGCCGTCAGACAGGATGGGAAGGAAGCCCGCAAAGCACGCGAGTAGGTCAGCATGCCACTCTGGCTCAACATCGTCAGCACAACTACTGCTCCTGCTAGTGAAAGTCCTAGCAGGAAAGACACATCCTCTAGCGTAATCGTCACCTCCCCCAAAGGCAGGTGAAATGTGTGTGTCTCTGGCCTTCACCTGTCGACCCACGCCGTGATAAGAGCTCGGTCGAATGGAAACCTGGTTGCTGCTCCCTCAACCAATCTAGCCAGAGAGAGTAAGCCAGCACCGCGCAACCTGCATCGAAGAAAATATTAGTCACGTGATGAAATAAAAATAAAACATTAACTGACATTATGCTTGCTTAACTAACCTGCCAACCTATTGGGGATGGATGCTCTAGAGATGCTGCGCTGGTCGGACTCTGAGCGGCACGAGATCTATTCGGTTCTCCTCATCGGTGGAGGTGAGTGCTCATGCCAGGTGGTGCCCATCGATCGTGAGGGATAGAAGCTCATAAAGGAAGTCATCGTTACCCACCATCTGTAGGTTGTAAAACAGACAAAGCTCGTTAGTGATGAAGATACAACCTGTGACATAATAGTAAAGTAACTGATGTACATACATCTTGGGGACTATGTACAATATGTGTTGTGCGGTGATTTGTATATCATGTGTGTCCTCGCCTACTTGTGCCGGCTCCTGTGTAATTCTTGTATGAGTGTTCGACTATGTTACACAAAGAGCACGTCTTTTTTTGTCTGCCTACTTTGGATTCATCCATGTCATTCCGAATGCACCGTATCTTTCTTCTTCCTACCTTTGAGTTGACACGTTAGAAATCTGGTACCCAATGACGTGCACCATCTGGTGGAGATGTGAATGAGCTGACAACTCTATACCCTCGGAGTTCACCACTCCAAGTCTAAAGGACCTTCTCCTTTGTAAAATATCTAGACAAGTACACCTCAGCGGTCATATCAAATGTGGCACACGCTGTCATGACATGGCTACATGGCTTGTGGTAGAGAGATAGTTTGTTGCAGGAACACCGACAAGTATCGGTAACGGTGCACTCATGAATAATAACATCCTGATTTTTTTCTCTCTGACCTTTGTCTCGACACGTTACCTCAAAACGGAGTTCGTAGGAACTTGTCTTGATGGCACGATGCTAATTGCCTTCTTACTTTTCTCTATGAAATACTCCGTAATTTTTCTGTAATACAGAAGGTGCTCGTCCCTGTGCACCAACAAAGTAGCAGTATGCCGGTCCATGAAGTATCGGGTGGTTCCACGAATTATGTCCTCCATAATACCCACCAAAAGTAAGCATCGCATACCCCACATCACCTAATTGTACACCTCGACAAGGTTGATGGTCATGATGCCATACCTTGTACCGTGAGTGTCATATAGTAGAGACCAATGCTCCCTATTCTTGAATTTAATCCAATCTAAGAAGCAGCGAACTTTCGTCCTCTGCCGTTTATGGATTGTTTGTTGATTATCAGTGGGCAGAGAACAAAGTTGCTCTAGCTTTGGCTCTGGATCACTTCCAGATTGCTGCTTGGTAGCCTTATCTTGCTTGTATTTTGATGTCAGCTCATCAAGTTTCCTCCATAAGGCCTTGAACTTTCTCTCTTGGTTTTAACTACAAAGTCTCTTTAACAAATTAGTTAATTCTTTATTCTTCCCCAAGTGACAGAAAAAATTTGCACCTAAATGGCGCATACACCATCGAGACTGAATGTCCTTCTAAGGATATGGCTCATCTGGATCATATTTTATCTATTGGACTGCCTTGATCAGTCCCACATGTTGGGCATGCAATACACAAACATTTGGCCTGCCTTGAAGAACCCCAATATTCAGGTGCCGTAAGAACCACAACCAACTTTCGTAGTTCTCACTTTCCACGAAGGCAAAGGCAATTGGCACAACCTGGTTATTGCCATCAACACCAATAGCGGTCAATATCTGACTTCTGTACTTCCTAGTTAGAAATGTGTCATCCACAAAAAGAATGGTACCACAATAGTGGAAAGCCCGAATGTAAGCACCGAGTGCAAAGAAAACTCGATGTAGAATCTTAGCATTCTTCGGGAATACCACATCCTTCTCTTCGAACGAATGGTATGTACCAGGGTTGTGCCTCTTCACCAAGTCCAGACAGAGAGGCAGGTTATGATATGAGTCCTCGAATGTACCGAACCTCATTTTAAGCGTCTTCTGTTTAGCCCTCCATGCCTTAGAATAGTTGATTGTGTACTGAAACCTTTTCTCTATGATAAGTATTAAGGCCTGGGGCTCATAACTGAGATTCTCAATAATCTCAAAAAACATCAGCCCTGCAATGTAGTTGGCACTTAGATTCTTGTGCCTAGTTATAGCTGTATCGACCATGCAGATATGCTCGACAACAAATAAGCATATCCAATGAATTCCCCACTTCGGTTGATGTGTGTGGACTCTCCATGGGCAATCATCCCTCTCGCACACAACGTCATATATTATGTGGTTTGACTTCTTAACTCAAAATGATCGCCGGAGTGACAATGTCCATGCTTTCACGGCATCTTGAACTGCTTCTTTCGTAGGATACATCGCATCCTTCTGGTCCTCGTTCTGTCCATACTACCAATGAGTGTCGTAGCCCTCGTTAATAGCAAGAGCGCCATAATCTTGTGATTGCCACTTGTTGGAAATGACAGTGTCTTTGTCTTCATTGTCATTGTTGCTATCTCTTGCTTCGTCTTCTTCATCTGAGTTGTCGTTAGCACCCTGCTCGACTGCTTCCTCGAAGTCTTAGTCCTCTCTCTCTAGCAAGTTAGGTATGGCCTCTATGTCCTCTCCTTCATCAGCTTTCCCTTCAGCAACCCTAGGTGCCGTAGATAGGGGAGCATCCCTAGAATGTGGCACTACATCCGTCTCGGGGATCACCTCCTAGACTTGGCTACTCTGGTCGACCTTAAATTGTACTCACAACTCAGCAACTTGGTCAGGTGCTGGGTCTGGAGTAGGAAAGGCACGGGGAGTAAAATAGATAAGCAAAATTCGTTCCCAACCTTGCTCTAACGCATTTCTGAGATACCCTCTCCACATGGCGTTCGAGGTAACAGGAACCATCTCCTAAAAATACCCTTCGGCAGCACGGCTGCATCGGGCATACAAATACAACTCCCACTGCTCTCTATCCAATTAAAAAATATGATACAACCACCGCTTAACACTCTCGATGCTACGCTCTATCACCCGACTTAAACTATTTTTGGTACATTAAAAACTACTAAGGTCAGCACCATCATGACCAATAAGTACTTATCCATCTCCATCGTAAATCCTAAATAATGTTCTATCTGACATGCTTGTAAACATTTAGTTTAGCATGACAGTACGATTCCACTTATTTAGCTATAAACAAATTAACTAAACAGAACTACATTTAACTGTACATATTATATAGAAACAACGCAAAATATGAAATAACATAGCATGCAATAAAAATAGAATGCAAATAAAACATTACATAAATTTACATCATTAATTTACTACGTGCACAAAGGCTATGTCCAAAGTATGAAAAAACATTCCATAGCAATGTGACAAATGTAGATTACGTTCAAAGTATCACTACATTAAGTCTGAACTACATAAAACATCTAACAGGGTAAGATATGTTGAAATACCTGGAACAGCAGTGGATGCAGTCATGGTTGAGTCTTACGTCAGCAAGCTAGCACGCGTAATAAAGCTACACAGAATAAGGTATGTTTAAAGTACCTCTAAATTATCTCTAAAGTACCCATAAATTAGCTATAAAGTATATTTAAAGTAGCTCTAAATTATCTCTAAAGTACCTCTAAATTATCTCTAAAGTATGGTTAAAGTACCTCTAAATTATCTCTAAAGTACCCCTAAATTATCTCTAAAGTATATTTAAAGTACCTCTAAATTATCTCTAAATTACCACTAAACTATCTCTAAACTATGTTTAAAGTACCTCTAAATTATCTCTAAGGTATTTCTGAATTATCTATAAACTATATTTAAAGTACCTTTAAAAGTACCGCCAAAATACTCCTAAAATACTATTAAGCTACCCCTAAAATACTACTAAACTAGTCCTAAATTACTCCTAAAATACTACTAAACTACTCATAAATTACCCATAATCTACTACTAAACTACCCTAAACTACCTATCCTACACCTATAACTACCCTAAACTACCTACCCTACACCTACACCTACAACCCAATTTACCTAAGGTGTGAACGTGTAGCTACTACTGCTACTAGCCTAAGTCTATTTCAATTTTTTATCATCTAGATATCTTTAGAATCTCAATCTTCTTAAATGATATCATGAACTATGATATGAAAGCGCTAAAAAAACTCTAGTTTTTTATTCGCACCAACTAAATAATCATTAGTTATTTATTAGAATCTAAAGTTTTTCTAAATAGACCTTATGTTTCCATTCAATCTCAAGTTTGGAGTATTTGCAGATTGATTTCACTAGATTACACATCAGCTTAAGGTCTTCGCTGCGTATTTTTGTAGTGTGTTCTTGAGCAGCCGCGATAAGCAATTAGGCAGGTACATCAGGAATATAATCAGGATGGCGATGTATTCCCTATTTAATGAGCGGAATGGGGCAGAGCAAAGCGAGTTCTTGTGCAGGAGTTTCCAGTTAATCCACTATTTATTTTTGTTTAATTATAATTTAACATAATCAAAGGCTAAGATCAATGGTATCACTTACCTCTTCTAGATATGTATTGTACCATACCGTAAAATCCCTTCTTTATTATTGTTGGGGGAAAACTTTTATCTTAACAAGGCTTTAATAATAGCATACTGAAGCCCCCTTCGAAGGTGAAGCCAACACTTTGACAGGAGTTGACACGAAGGCCTAGAATACGGAGGCCCCCTTCGTCTGCAGGGCTGCGAATCTTGAAACCGCTCGGAGTTGACGTTGAAACCACGGGCTCCCCGTCCCCTCCGTTAAGACGTGCGCCTGGCCCTGTTCACACGGAACATTACTAAATTACCCCTATGTAAATTTACTGTTCACACTGTAATAGTCGGTTGAGCGTAGGGGGTAACTTCGTATTACCCTGTTGTTACCGTGCCTTTAATACACTCCCCTTTGTAGGGTAGGGAGGATCGAACACTAGAAGTATTAATCAATACAACTCTTATCCAAAGGCTATTATCTGTTTCGGAGGCCTCGGGCATTGTTCGAACTCTCCTTAGACACTTCGAACCCTTCGAGGTACTAAACACTTAAACCTGTTGCGTATTTTCATATTATGCCAACAGTTTATGCCGTCCGTGGGGACCCTAGTTCTGAGCTAGCCTCTCTACCACTAACCTTCGAACCATGCCTCCGAAGAAAAGCAAGAACGCAGCTCCAACCCAGAAGTCCCTTCGAGTCTCACGGCCTCGCTGCGCCTAGGAGACCCCCCTCCAGAGTCAGGCGTGCAGGACCTACCCGACCCAGTGGGCCTCCCGACGGTGGGGGCTAGTCCAAGGGCTGTAGAGCTCACCGAAGATCTCCCTGCAGCTAATATTGTTCTGGAGGCAGTGGATCACACCACTGGCTTCCCGACGGTTGACGCCGTCTTAAGGACCGAGGAGCACACCTCGGTCCTCTCTTCGGCGGACAGCGTCTCTAGGCCTGTGGGTTTAGCTGTGGCCCCCCTTGCGCTTGCTCTGTTAGGAGCGATGGGACCTAGCGTACGAGCCCTTTGCCGCCCTTAGGGCGTTGCAAACTGAGTACATTCGGTCACAAGATTCAGGAGTATACCCTGGGGACAGCGGAGCCTCTGACGATGCCCAGGCCTCCGAGCTGGCCTCGCTGAAAGCAGAAGTCATGCGATGGTGGCAAAACATAGCCAGCCAGGCGCGCACCCCCAAAGTCCCAGAAGACCCTCCGAGGCCACTAACTATCATCACCGTGAGTGACCATGGCGAGCAAGAACCTCAAGAGCGGAGGCAGAACACCTCCTTTGATGAGGGATCACCACTACATCCAGATTTTTAGATGGTATGCTTCCACTCGAAGTTCTGAGCCACAAAGTTGTCCAAGTACTCTGGGGATTCAGACCCCGAGGAATTCACACGCTCCTATGTCCTCGCGATTGAGGCTAGCGGAGGTGAGAGAGATACCATGGCGAAGTGCTTCTTGTTGGCCCTCGAAGGCATAGCCCTTCGGTGGTTCTGGTCCCTTAAGCCCTGCTCCGTAAAGTCCTAGGAGCACCTGCGAATGAAGTTCACGAATAATTTTTAAGGGACCTACGTGGCACCCATGTCCACCAGGAGCCTATTCCAAGTGAAGCAGCAGCCTAGAGAGACACTATGGTAGTATTTCCAGTCCTTCGCCTTCACGAAGTCTCAGATCAAGGGACTCTCCACGTCCTCGGTAGTCGACGCTACCGGCGAAGGCATCACCAACCTAGGCCTGCTCGACAAGCTTCATAGGAAGCCCATATCTTCGGTGCCCTAGCTTATAATGTACTTTGAGGAATACGCCTGCTCAGAGGAAGGGTTGCTCTGAAGAAGTGCCGCCATCGCTCAAGTTCAAGTTCCAGAGGTACGGGCTCCGAGTTCCCCAAAGCCGGCGTACACAGAGCACCGGCCTTCGGAGTCAAGACAAAGCAGGAAGCACTTCCACAGCGAAGTGCTAAATATCACCAGGTCACGGGCTCCGAAGTTCCAGCAAGACCAAGGCCGATGCTGAGGGGGTGGAGCGAGGCCACCAGCTGGGCCCTCCGCTCCAGGCCAAACCGACTTCTATAGTGTCCACAGCGAGAACCGGAGCCACAGTACCGACTCCTATAAGGCTATACTGGCCTTGCGAGGGGATTAACTCGAGCGGACTTCTGGTTGAGGAACGATGGATCGAGCACCCAAAGCCACCCGTCCAGAGCAGGTCCAGGCCATAGGCCATACCGAGGCCGGCGAAGCCCTCCTCGAGTCCCCATGGCAAATTTAATGTCTCCGCCGAAGGTCAAAGATGCATCCGGATCCTAGAAGCAGGTAGTCCTCCCCATTTCTGGTGGCAGAGCCCTCGGGAACTTGTCCAAGTGCCAGGGGCGCGAATATATCTGTGAAGTAGGACATATTAGGACCTCGACATCAGCCTCCATGATGCCAGAGTGAGCCCATGTGTCGATCTCCTTCACAGCCAAAGACACTGTTAGAGTTAAGTTCCCGCACACAGATCTCGTCGTCATATCCGCCGACATCACCGGCACCGAGGTACGGCGCATGCTCATCGATGGAGGTAGCTCGGCAGATATTATCTTCATCCACACCTTCGACCAGTTGTACATCCCTCAGAAGCATCTCATTTTGGCAGCCCGGTCCCTACAAGGCTTCACCAGGCCGCCCCTCAAAGCAATAGGCCAAATCGGCCTCGAAGTCAACTTCGGTGAAGGTGACCTCGCGCGATCGGAGGAAGTCATCTTTGACATCATCGAGGCCCCCCTACGCCTACAATGCCATCCTTGGGAGGGGTGCGTTAAATTAGTTCAGGGCCAAAGCGCACCACAACTACCTCTGTATGAAGTTACCCACGCAGGGGGGAGTGCTCACTGTGCTGGGCGATCAAAGTGTGGCGCGAAGGGTGGAGTACGGCCATGCCGCCCCCTTCAAAGTTCGCTAAGTACTCTCGGTGCAGCTTCAACCTGAAGCGCTAAGCCGACCCCCCAAATCCGCGAAGGGGGCAGCAGTCAAACCCCGTCCAGACGGAGAAGTTGTTATCAGGACACTCGTCGAAGGGGGGCTCAAGTACCCTATTCAGTTCAGAGGGGATCTAACTCCAGAAGATATTGCTTCGCTAGAGGGGACGATTCAAGGCAACCTCGACATCTTTGCTTGGTGGAATGAAGTTATCTTGAGGGTTGACCATAGAATCATCGAGCACTCCCTGCTGTTGAACCCTAAGGCGAGGTCGGTGCGCTAGGGGCTGTGGAAGTTATCAGCCAAGCGTGCAAGTCTGGCCAAGACCAAAGTAGAGAAGCTACTTCGGGCAGGGGTCATACGGGAAGTTAGCCACACGGAATGGCTATCGAACCCCATTTTTATAAAAAAATAACACAGGAATATGTCGCATGTGTATTGACTTCACTTCGCTAAATAAAGCATGCCCCCATGACCCGTACCCTATGCCTCGTATTGACCAACTCGTTGACTCCACCGCTGGCTCCGAGCTGCTAAGCTTCCTCGACGCCTACTCCGGGTATCATTAAGTATGGTTAAAACATGAAGATGAGGAAAAGACTGGCTTCGTTACTCCCTCCAGAGTCTATTGCTATGTACGAATGCCCTTCGGCTTAAGAAATGCCAGGTCAACTTTCTCTAGGCTAATTGCTAAGGCCCTAGGCCACCAAATGAAAAGGAATGTCAAAGCCTATACGGACGACATTGTAATAAAAAGTGCAAAAAAGCACAAGCATAGCATAGACTTGGCAGAGACCTTTGAAAGCCTCCAAAGGGTAGGGGTCCGGTTGAATCCTGAGAAAGGCATATTCGGAGCCCGGGCAAGTAAGCTTCTAGGGTACCTAGTTTCGAGTCGAGGTATCGAAGCTAGTTCCACTCAAATTAGCGCACTACAACGTATGGCTCCGCCTAAAAATTTTAAACAGGTTCAGAAGCTTGCAGGTCACCTCGCAGCTCTTAGCAGGTTTCTCGCGCGCTCCATTGAATGGAGCCTGCCAATCTTTAAGGCACTAAAGGGCTCCGAAGACTTCGCATGGATGCCCGAATACCAGAAGAGCTTCGACGACATCAAGGAGTACCTCGCTGGTCTGGCAACCCTCATGACCCTCCTTCCGGAGGAGGGATTATTATTGTACCTCATAGCTATGGCCTCCGTCGTCAACACGGTCCTCATGCGCGAAGCTGACTTCGAAGGGAAATTGGTGCAAAGGCCTTTCTATTTTGTTTCTGAGGCTCTATCCGGAGTGAAAACAAGGTACACGGAGCTCGAGAAGATCGCATACTCCTTAGTCATGGTTTCGAGGAAACTATAGCATTATTTTCTCGCACACAACATTATTATGCCAACATCATACCCCCTCGAAGATATGCTCCAAAATAAAGATTCCACTGGAAGAATAGGAAAGTGGGCCGTCGAGCTTGCCCCCTTTGGTATAGATTTTACGGCCGGCACCACGATCAAATCCCAAGTAATAGTGGACTTCATCATGGAATTGACCCTTATGGCAAGCTGGTCCCCCGAAGCACCGAGCGAGGGTATATAGACTATCTATTTAGATGGAGCTTATTAGGCCTCCGGCACTAGCACCGGAGTTGTAATAATCTCACCCTCTGGCCAGAAGGCCTTGGATTCTGTAAGGCTAAATTTTAAAGCTACAAATAATATGGCTGAGTACGAAGACGTTTTATTAGGCCTTCTAAAGGCACGAGCCCTAGGCGCTGCCAGAGTACTTGTAAAAATTAATTCCTAGGTTGTCGCAGGGCAGGTAGACAAGAGCTTCTAGGCTTGACATCCCGACCTCGCCAAGTATCTGGCTGAGGTGCGCAAGGCGGAGCTTGTATTCAAAGAGATCTCTATCAGAAGCATTCCAAGGGGTGAAAACCAGCAAGCCGACGCCCTCACCAAAGCAGCGGCCAGAGGCCAAGAACTCCCCGCCGGAGCGTTCTACGAAGAGCTATCTACTCTGGCAGCTGTGAAGTCAGAATCGACCGAGGTACTCTGCGTACAAGCTGATGACTAGCGCAGCCCTATCAAGGCCATGCTCCAAGACGAAGGCATTCTACCCAAAGGCCCTGAGCTTACAAGGCTACAGCACAGGGTTCGAATTACCACCTCGTCGATGGCCTGTTGTACAAGTCCGGCATTTGTTTGCCTTTGTTGCGCTGCATTCTAAGGAGCGAAGGGCAGGATATACTTCGAGGGATTCACGAAGGTCTGTGCAGAAGTCATCTCGCGCCAAGGGCTCTTGCTAGGAAAGCACTCCGACAAGGCCTCTATTGGCCCACTATAATGGCTGATGCCGAGGCCCTAGTTCGCACGTGTCAAGGCTGCCAGTGGATGGGTAGGCGGAGTCATCGTCCGCCCACTCCGCTGTAGGTCATCGCTCCAGTGTGGCCCCTTGCCCGGTGGGGCATGGATTTGATCGGACCATTTCCGCAAGCAAAAGGGAACTTGAAGTTCGTAGTGGTAGCAGTTGAGTACTTCTCGGAGTGGGTCGAAGCCGAACACCTAACTGCAATAACCTCGAAGAACATCCAGAAGTTCTTTTGGCAGAATATAATTTGCAGATTCGGAGTATCCAAGCAGCTCACAATTGACAACGGAACTCAGTTCAATGCAGAGCCCTTCAAAGAATTCTACGAATGCCTTAGCACCAAATTGTGCTTCACCACAGTTAGGCACCCGCAATCCAACGGAGCAGTCAAAAGAGCCAACTGTAATATTTTATCGGGCCTCAACCGCTGGATCATCGGCCTCGCCAAGGGGCTATGGGTCGAGGAATTGCCAAAAATTTTGTGGTCTATTCGAACCACCCAAGCATGATAAATAGGCTTTACTCTATTTCGACTAATGTTTGGTGATGAGGCAATGAAGGGGGGCTCGCTGTAGACATTGCTCGCAGAAGATAGCAGTGAACGAAGGGCTTCAATTGATCTCACCGAAGAAACAAGGCTTCGAGCTATAGCCAACCTGATGAAGTACCAAGACCAGACGAAGTCATGGTACAACCCCAATGTGAAGCCCAATGTCTTGTAGCCTAGGAATCTAGTACTCCAAAGTGTCCTAACGCCCGACAAGTTGAGCAACAAATGGAAAGGCCCATACATTGTGATTCGCTCTAATCGGCCAGGCTCATTAAGGCTATCCACTCTCGAAGGAGAAGAATTGAAACACACCTGGCGCTCCGAGCACCTCCACCGATACTATGCTTAGTTCTTTACTCAGGCAGAGCTACGGAGCCTCCTTCAAATAAAGATCCCAGAGAGCAATTTTCGCACAAAGAAAATACATATCCCCCTAGGGACAAGGTTCGCATTCAACCTGCCCTTGAGCATACTGTCGTAGCGATGGACGCATCGCGATGATACTAAGGCTTTGAGGGTTAAGTTGTATGCATACCCATTTTTGCTACCCGAAACCCAGGCTCGGTGCGAGACAAATAAAGTCTAACACACGTAGGAGTGCACCGCACTCTGGTGTGAAGCTAGAAGCCCACTACTCGAGGGTCGCTCCCCGAGTAGACCTAACAGCACTGACTTCGGGCTCTGTTTCGGACCCTAAAATTTTTGGTGCGATCCACTCCGCCATTACCGTTGCAAAGTGCCCCCTAAGCCTGGAGCGGTAAAAATCGAGGGATTCCGAGAGAAATCTCGAAGCATCCACGAAGGTCCAAAGCGACCAAATATTCGAAGCCCCATCTTCGAGCACCCAAATAAACATGCACGAAGCACATCTGCGTCGCATTAATATTGCCCACGTTGCGCATTCGCCGAAGCTCATACCCACCGTGAGCAAAGGGGGACCATTCACTATGCGTACGTTCAAATGGCACTTCGGCATAAGTCAACACATAAAAGGCAGGGTTACACTTCGAGTAAATACAATGTGTTAAAACCAACTTTTGTTCACAACTAATTCGAATTACAAATATGAAGTACAACAAGAACATTTCGATTACAAATATTATGAAAATACGCTATCAGAACCTAACAACCAGTGAGCACGCGTCACTGAAAATGTAGACCCTCGCTTCTTCTTGCTCTTTTTTGTATGAGGGCTTCCTCGGCTCAAGGAGCCTTCGCCGCTCGCTGAGGTTGGCCCACGTCCGAGTCGCGGGTGGCTCTGAATCGAAGGCTAAAAAATCGAGCACCTCATCGTTACTCGCATCTGGCGCTCTCGGAGGTTAAGCTCCTTCGGCTTTGGAGATGACTTCATCAAAACCAGCCAAGTCAGGGGAGGATGATGAACTGTGAAGGGGCTCCATCTTCACCGTGGCCAATAGTTCATGGGTGACTTCGGTTAAGACCTCACCGGTAGGGCCCCGCAGTATTTTAAATTGTGGGTAGCCTTCAGACCTAGCTACTTTGTAAACTACCCATTGATGGCGAAGTGCCTCTGAGGCTTCGAGTACATCGATATTGATATCGACGCACATAGCTTGATCCTGAGCAAGTTCAAAACACCCCCGCATTTCATTAATAACTTGTGAAAAAATACATTGAAGTGCTACGCCTAAGTATTACAGGGAGGCCTAAAGTCTACACCTTCAGAGGAGGGGGGTTCAGGCCTATTGGCTGAGTGTGCTGCCCCGCGCACCGGTGGCGGGTGGCCTGTTGGAGCTCGAGGGCCGCTTCTCTCGCTTGGGCCTTCTAGGGCTCGTGTAGCGGGCGCCAGGCCTCGACTACCTCCGGAGCAGGCGAGGTCAGCCAGGGACCGCCGAAGGCTACCTTCTCAATGGAGGTCACCGCCGCAAGGTGCTGGCAGCCGGTTTCATGCAGCAGCTAGAGTACCCCTTGTCCGACCACCCTTCCCGCCGTTCGAGCAAAGCCTACTAGGGTGTCCTCCGTGATGCAGGCGATGGCCTGGAGGAACCCAAGACGGTGCCGGACCGGGTCACTGGCGTCGAAGTCTGGGGTTCGACACTCAGTCCCCAAGCACGTCAAAATGCCACTAAGTGTGGCGATGGTCACGTCAGCTTCCTGGGTAGCTTCGGTCCTCTCGGCCTTCAAAGCCTGGTTGGCAGCGCGAAGCCTCTCGACTTCAGCCTCCAAAGACTTGTTGACTTGCCGAAGCCTTTCTACCTTTGTGGCCGCTGCTGCTCTAGCCTCGCGCTCTTGCTAGGCTTCATCCCTTAGTGCCTCGGCCACTGCTTTGGCTTGTCGATGCTGCTAGGAGGCCTCCGAGACTTGCTATTGGAGGTTCCTGATGTCCCGCCCAACGAGCGTGTCCTGGCGGTCGACGGCAATGGTGGCTCCGTGGAGCAGAGTGAAGGCCTGCAAAGAAGAAAATCGCTAAAAGTAAAAAACTACAAGAGGCTAGTTAACCACATGTAGGCTCCGCTTACCTGAAGAAGGGCCTCTTCGACAGCCGTCGTGAGGTCCCTATGGTGATAGTAGGCCATCTCCGCCACCAAGTCGCAACTGGCGAGGCCCTCACTACCTCGAAGGAATTAGGACACCATGTTACCCACTGGTGCCCTAGGCAAAATGAAGGGCCTCAACAGAGGGACCCTACTCGTTGCCCGCTCTGGTGCTGGGCTCTGAGTGGTGACCTCGGTCCCTTCATTCAGAGGGGCTACGAGAGCAGCATCATCTCTGGCCTCCTCCTCCTCCTCGTCATCATTCGAGGAGTCCTCGCTGGACTCCCCATTGTCCTCTTTGCTATCGCCACTAGATCTCTCCGCCTCTTCGGTCACCTTGCCGGCTTCATCTTGAATGGCGCCTTGGTCCGTATCGTCGTTGGCGACAGGCTCTGCAGAAAGTTATGTCAGAACAAGCTAAGGACTTGGGCAATGAAGCGTTCAGTGCTGCCAAGTACCTGCGATCTCTCTTATAATAGGGGAGAGGTCTGGGCAGTCTGAAGGGACAAAGAGGTCCTCCCAGTCTATCTCCGAGCGGACTGGCGGAGCCACTGGCTCCAAACCTTGGTTTGTGCCTAGGGGGACCTCTTTGGTCACCACTTCAAGTGTTGGACTTGGGGGCAGCGATGTCCTCGCATCCAAAGCTTCAGCAGTCAAGACCTGTAGCGGTGATCTGATCGGCTCCCCAGAGACTATTGGGCCCCGTTGGTGCTAAGGCGATGGAGCTGGCCATACTTCGTCATCATCTGGCCTCTTCCTCTTCGAACCCCCATTGGAGGGCGTGAGTTCCGAGAGCTCTAGGAGCTACGGGGGCTCACCAGCTCTGAGCCAAAACCACACTCAGTTGTACCTTTCCCATGACCCAACAAGGGCGAGGCGCCTATTTTTCTCATTCACGGTCGGAGGCCCCACAACACGCAACATCGCCTTGACCACCTCCTCCAGCGTCAACTCGACCTGCTTGGCTGTAGTTCAAAAAAAAGACAATGTTGTGAGGGTCATGAACGAAGTGCTTGAAGTACAAGAGTGCAGGGCTTCAGAGCCTCACCAATAATTTCCGAAGGGATCTCCTTTGGCTCGCCTGGCGCGGACTCTCTGAATAGGCCCTTCGGCCATCTAAGCATGAGGGGGCTAATCTCGAGAGTGATGAACTCCTTAGCGAGGTCCCTCATGCTCATCTTTTGGGCCACCATGTGCAGGAGCTGAACCCTGGACTGGATGATGGCCATGTCCATCGCCACTTGAGCTTGGTAGTGGTATGAGATAAGGGCGTTGGTGCTGTGAAGGGGGGAGTCCGCTCCGACGAAGATATAAAACCAGTTCTAGGCCCACTTCGAGTACCATCTATCGTTCGAGGCCCTCGCCGGGAAGGAGTTGTTGAACTCTTGACGGAGCTGGAAGTTGACGCTCTCGAACGCTAGGACTGTGGTGACTCTGTCCTCGCAAGTCCTCCTCTTCGGTTGGCAGCTCGCGTCGTGCAGGGCCACGAAGACATCCACATGACCCTTGCACCCCTCCGCCCTCATAGCCCACTCAAAGATGGCAAGGCGAGGGTGTTCGGAGACAACTGGGGGAGCTGAAGGTTGTACATTTGAAGTACCTCGCCCAACAGTCTCATCGCCGAGAACCCGAGCCTTGCCTCAAAGAAGGCTTCGAAGACTACAGCCTCGTCGTCCCTCGGAGCGGGGATCACCTCAAGCTTCGATACTCGGAGGTTGATCGACTGAAGGACCTTCCCCACGCAGGCATCATTGGCAGACTCCGGTGTTGACTTTGTCTTCTTTAACTCCAAGATTTGTTCGAATTTGTCTGTCGAAGGCCAGATGTCGTGCAGCCCTCTAGCGGCGGGAAGGCTCTTAGATACCGAAGACTTCTTCAGCTTTTTTTGAAGCTGGAGCACTACTTCATGAAGCAGTGAAGGAAGGTCTTCAGAAGCTAAAGGCTGAGGACTTAGCAGGGCACTGGAGTTAAGGCGAGAGCAGAATGCTTGTACACGTAATGAGCTCCGGGGGCTAAAGGGGTTTATGTAGGCAGTAAGAAGTGCCCAGCTCTCGTCTCGGAGCCATTTTTTACCACCCCGCAGGCGCTTTCCCCGGTCTATGATTGGTGGGGCCAAGGTAAAATAGGACCGAGCGTGTACAGTAGGGCGACGGTTTGTTTCAGATTCCTTGTCCGCACCCGACGTCGTTTGGAGTTCCAAGGGCGTCACATCAAGTCTTGCGGACCATTTAATGCTCAGTCTACTGCCGGTTCACGACCGGACTCTGAAGTTTAGGGCTTTGAAGGGAGCTATTCGAGGTTATTATTCGACGAAGCACATTTTACCCCTTCGGTCGAAGGGCTTCATGCGAGGGGCTACTGTTGGGGGAAAATACTTTTACCCTAACAATGCTTTAATAATAGCATACCGAAGCTCTCTTCGAAGGTGAAGCCAACGCTTTGGTAGGAGTTGACACGGAGGCCCATTATACGAAGGCTCCCTTCGTCTGCAGGGCTGCAAAGTTTGAAACCGCTTGGAGTTGACGCCAAAACCATGGGCTCCCCGTCTCCTCCGACAAGACGTGCGCCTGGCCCTCGTCTCACGGAGCATTACTAAACTACCCCATGTAAATTCACTGTTCACAATATAATAGTCGGTTGGGTGTAGAGGGAAACTTCGTATTACCCTATTGTTACCGTGCCTATAAATACCCTCCCCTTTGTAGGATAGAGGGGATTGAACACTAGAAGAATTAATCAATACAACTTTGTTCGAAGGCTATTATCCACTTCGGAGGCCTCGGGCATTGTTCGAACTCTCCTTAAACACTTTGAACTCTTCGAGGTTCTAAACACTTAAACCTGTTATGTATTTTCATATTACGCCAACAATTATATTCATAACGGTGGCTGCTTGAGGAGATTAAGTCTGTGAGTATCTAACTAGTAATAATATAGAGAAGTTGTCGTTTATTAACTTGTACATATTAATTTATTTTAAATTTTTGTAGCTCATGAGTTTTTCAATATGGAAAATTTTAGACCGTTAAAAGCTCCCAAACAAGGCTTTAATACCAAAACCATAAAAAATGATAAAAACTTTAAATACTACTCTACATTTATGTTCTGAAATACAAATTTCCAGATAGTTTTTGTTAGGTGGGGAAAGCACTACACAAGGAAAGGGAAGAAATCAAAGGAGCTAGCCGAGGCAAGTAGTGGCTAAGGAAGGATAATTGATAGGCCTTAATCTAAGGGATTGATTAGTTACCTAAATAAATTGATTAGCTGCCTAAATAAACCAGCCGGATGGCTATATATTGTTGGGGGAACGGGTAGGCTACGCTGCATAAAATAAAAAATTTTCTACCCCGTTCACCCTAGGAACCATGCGAGTAATGGGATCATGGATCGTTACTTCTAGTCATGAGACGCGCTAGGGCAGCGAAAGAAGAGTTGGAGAAGCGCGTCCTCGATGAACTCCACCCAGCTCAGTCCAATCATCGGCGGTGAAGACGATGCAGCCTTGTGATCCTCACGTCGAGATGATCAGCGCTACAATTGCAGCGGTGCATCTACGGTATCCACACGTACAACGATGGGATCACCTCACGCCGATATGCTAGTACCGCACACGAGGTTAGGGGAGATGCGGCCACAGCAGGTGAGGCTAGGGGAGAGGTGGGGGCTAGGGTTAGGGAAGATCCAACAGCCTTTTTCACCCTAGCCTCTCCTCTCCTTATATAGAGCCCACTGATGGGACTTTAATCAATATTAAAGCCCATCAAATCTATTTTGCACGTTAGGCCCAGAAGTTTCGGTCGAGGCCCAAAACTTTCGAAAATAACATTCTGTATCGAATTTATTTCGATCCGGAAGTTTTGGTCCAACCGGAACTTCTAAACCCGGAACTTCCGGTCCAACCAAAAGTTCTGAAAATAACATTCTGTATCGAATATATTTAGGCCCAGAAGTTCCGGCCGAAGCTCGAAACTTCCGATTCATCCAGAATTCGCCTCTAGAGCAGGCCCAGAAGTTCTGGTCCAACCAGAAGTTCTGGTCCAACCAGAACTTCTGGTTCCTCCAGAACTCGCCACCAGGGCGGGCTTAAAAGTTCTGGTCCAACCAGAACATTCGGTTCCTCCAGAACTTGTCTCTAGGACATATTACCATCAATCTCCCACTTGCACTAGAGTCAATACTTGCAAGCTTCAAATCCCATGCCCTTAAGCGTTTGACCCGAGAGGTTCATATTAAATGGCCGCTACCCGAAAACCCTTTCCAGATCACAAGTCAATAACGGTACCTAGCAGCACATACTGACCCCCGAATGCATATAAAGATCATATCAACTGAACCTTGACATACTCACGCACCAATCCCTTTACCACATGACATCAGTCAAGCTCAAGGCGAGATTCGTGTCACCCTTGTGATAGCTCGACACTTCACTCAATCAAGTAGTGGATTAATCATGATTAACTCTTTAATCATAGTAGCATGGCCATGCACATTCCCAATCCAACTATTTCGAGGGGCCTAGAGACGCTTCTCCCGTTATTCAGGAGGGGTAAATTCTATCTTGATCGCTCAAATTCTATGACATGTTTTATAACATACTCGAAAGCAACCTTTATAACTACCCAGTTATAAAATAGCGTTTGGAAGCCCCTAAGTGTATTACTACACATTCTGAAATCAATGACAATCTCAAGTCAGGGGATTCTATAGGTACATCATTTGAGATGACAACTGATGGCACATCAAGAATAACAATTCTAGCAGTATCTCAATGTAGGTCTATCCAACACCATGTTCTCTGACATGTGTCCACATCATTGATTTTATATCTCCATATCTATGATCCGTGAAATATGATCATCAATCAGTCAAATGTGCTAATCTATAAATCATCACTGTCCCACATGATGATATGAAATTAGGGATCATTTAGAATAATATCATGATAAAACAAAGAGTTTCACAAACAAGTCACATACTTGCTGATCAATGTATAAGATAAATATTTAAGGAACAAGATAACCAATTATCCAAAATATATCAGCATAGACAACACTCCTTCTCTCACATACACTAGACTCTATCACGCAAGTATCTAATACCCATAGAGCTCAAGTGCGCCTCATGCTTGGGCTGCAAAAGAGATTTCGTCAACGGATCGGCAATGTTTGAATCCGTGTGTACTTTGCATATCTTTACATCACCTCTATCTATGATCTCACGAATAAGGTGATAGCGCCGTACTATTTGCTTAGACTTCTGATGTGACCTAGGCTCCTTGGCATGCGCAATGGCACCACTATTATCATAATAGAGGTCCACTAGACTGGACACACTAGGGACAACACCCAGCTCAGAAATAAATTTTCTGATCCAAACAGCCTGTTTCACAACTTCAGAAGCTACTATGTACTCGGCCTCCATTGTTGAATCTACAACCGTTTTCTTGCTTGGAACTCTTCCAACTCACTGCGCCTCTATTAAGGCAAAACACAAATCCAGATTGTGATCTCGAATCATCCTTGTCGGTTTGGAAGCTAGCGTCGGTGTAACCATTTACAACGAGCTCCTCCGCACCTCCGTAGACTAGGAACATATCCTTAGTTCTTCTCAAGTACATAAGGATACTCTTTACTATCGCCCAGTGATATTCACCTAGGTTTGATTGGTATCTGCTCGTAACACTTAGAGCATAGGAGACATCTGGGCGTGTACAAAGTATGGCATACATGATGGACCCGATTGCGGAAGTATACAGGATCATGCCCATCTTCTCGAGCTCATCAGGTGTCGAAAGACACTGATTCTTGTTGAGAGTAATGCCATGTGATATTGGCAAGAAACATTTCTTAAAATCCTGTATATTGAACCGTTTCAATACCTTATCAATGTACGTGCTTTGGCTTAATTCAATTAGCCTTCTCGATCTATCTCTATAGATCTTTATGCCCAATATATATGCTGTCTCTCTAAGATCTTTCATTTAGAAACTTTTTCGCAACGAATATTTAACAGCATCGAGCATTAGAATATCATTTCTGATCAACAATATGTCATCTATATATAAGACCAGAAATACAAGTGCGCTCTCACTAGCCTTTTTATAAACACAAGGCTCTTCTTCATTCTTGATGAAACCAAACCCTTTGATCACTTCATCAAAACGAAGATTCCAACTCTGAGAAGCTTGCTTCAGCCCATAAATGGACTTTTGAAGCTTGCAATTTTTTTCAGCATTTTTCGGATCGACAAAACCTTCAGGCTGTGTCATGTACACATCCTCGCTTAGGTTTTCATTAAGAAAAGCCATTTTGACATCCATTTGCCATATCTCATAGTCATAATATGCGGCAATTGTTAGGATGATCCAAATAGACTTTAGCATTGCGACAGGCAAAAATATTTCATCATAATCAACACCTTAAATTTGCCTAAAACCTTTCGCCACCAATTGTGCCTTATAGATATGAACATTTCCATCAACGTCTATCTTTTTCTTAAAAATCCATTTACACTCGATAGTTTTAACACCATCAGGCAGATCGACCAAGTTCCAAACTTGATTTTCTCGCATGGATTCTAATTCGGATCTTATGGCTCCAATCCATTTCTCAGAGTCTAGTCCCATCACCACTTTCGAGTAGGTCTTAGGTTCATCATTGTCCAACAATAATATGTCACGCTGCTCGGTGGTTAAAAACATAAACCGCTCGGGTGCACGACTAACCCTTTTCGACCAACGTGGGCTAGTGACTCGATAACAGGTTCTGCAACATCTTGCATATCGAGTTGTGGTTTAATAGGAGCTGAAACACTTTCGAGTTGTTCCTGAACTTCTTCGAGTCGCACCATGCTCCCACTAACTCCTTTTGAGAGAAACTCTTTCTCAAGAAAGACACCATTCAGGGCGATAAACACTTTACTATCTTTCCGGTTATAGAAATAATATCCTTTGGTTCTCCTAAGATACCCCACAAAGAAGCATTTATTAGATTTGGGAGTGATCTTATCAGACGTCAAACGTTTTACATAGGCCTTACAACCCCATATCTTTAGAAAAGACAACTCGGGACGCTTCTCAGTCCATATCTCATATGGCGTCCTCTCTACAGATTTAGATGGAACCCTGTTTAAGGTGAAAGCAGCAGTTTCTAGAGCGTATCCCCAAAAGGACAATGGAAGATCAGATTGACTCATCATTGACCGGACCATGTCTAATAAAGTTCGGTTCCTCCGCTTGGACACTCCATTCCATTGAGGCATACCTAGTGGAGTCAGCTGTGAAACAATTCTATATTGCTTTAGATGATTAAAAAACTCATAGCTCAAATATTCACCTCCATGATCCAATCATAGAAATTTAATTGTTTTGCCTATATGATTTTGTACCTCATTCTGGAACTCCTTGAACTTTTCAAAGAATTTTGACTTATGCCTCATTAAGTAGATGTAACCAAATCTACTAAAGTTGTCGGTAAAAGTAATGAAGTACTGAAAACCACCTCTGGTCATAGAACTCATTGGTCCACATGCATCTGTATATACAAGGGCCAACAATTCATTTGCCCTCTCACTTTGACCAGTGAAAGGCGTCTTAGTCATTTTGCCAAGTAAACAAGACTCGCATGTGTCAAATAATTCGAAATCAAATGAGTCGAGAAGACCATCTTTATAGAGCTTCAGAATACGTTTCTCATTTATATGACCTAAACGATAATACCAAACAAAAGTGGGATTCAAATCATTAAGACGATGCTTCTTCATATTAATGTTATAAACATTTATATCCTCAAGATTCGGTAAATATAATCCATTCATCAATGGAAAAGTACCATAGAGCATACCATTCAAAAATATCGAACAACATTTGTTCTTTATTATGAATTCATAACCATCTTTCTCCAAACATGAAGAAGAGATAATGTTTCTGCCTAAGACAGAAATGTAATAACAATTATTCAATTTCAAAACTAATCTTGAGGGTAGCGATAAGGAATAAACGCCAACGGCCAACGCAGCAACTCTTGCACCATTGCCGACGCGCACATCCAATTCGCCTCTTGCACACTTCCTAGTCCTTTTCAGTCCCTGCAATGATTTACAAGTATGAATCATTGATCCAGTATCAAATACCTATGAATCACTTGGACGAGTAGCAAGATTAATTTCAATAACATTTATACCTGAAGTGGAAGTTTTACTTTCCTTCTTTTCCTTGAGTTCTTCTAAGTATAACTTGTAGTTCCTCCGTCAATGACCAGTCTTATGGCAGTGATGGCAAGTGTCAGAAGTAGCAGGGCCAACCTTGGACTTTCCAATAGGTTTACACTTAGAGCTCAAGATCTCATCTGAAGCTTTAGCCTTGCCCTTATGTTTTCTCTTCTTGCTATCCTTCTGAACCATTATCACATGACTAGAGCTTTTCTTAATACTTTCCTCAGCAATCTTTAGCACCCCATATAATTCAGCCATGCTTTTCACCATGCTGTTCATATGAAAGTTCAAGATGAACGGCTCGAAGCTCGTAGGGAGCGACTGGAGAATTACATCCATAGCCAACTCTTAGCCAAGGGGAAAACCAAGTTTTTCTAGGCTCTCAATATAACCAATCATCTTGATCACATGAGGACTGACTGGACTGCCTTCTGCCAACCTGTACGCAAACAAGGACTTTGAGGTGTTGTACCTCTTGGCCCGTGCTTGGTTCTCATATCATAAGCATGTCTTTGAGTCTCACGATCATATCGTAGGTATCCATATTCTCATATTGCTTCTGAAGCTCAGAGGATATACAAGCAAGCATGAGACAGCTAACATCAAATGAATCGTTGGTGTGCTTCTCATAAGCCCTCCGATCCTCGGTAGATGCATTATCAGCTGGTTCATCAGGATGGGGCTCCTCTAGAACATATTCTTTTTTCTCTTGTTTGAGAACAATTCTCAAGTTTCTATGCCAATCAATAAAGTTTGTTCTAGAAAGCTTTTCCTTTTCAAGAATTGATCGCAAATTAAAACTGGAAGTGTTACTAGCAATAGGAGCCATGATCTATAACAAAAATGCAAGTTTTAGCACTATGCTATGTGAATCTTCTATCAAATAAAAGATACTCCACTACATGATATACAATCATTTTCCCTCTTACGACATGTAGTGGGACAAGATCCATATTCAACTAACTTCTAGTGAGCTTTGGCGTCACTGCTAGAAAATTAGTGATATAGGTAAGCAACACTTTGCTAATCACATCCCTATGTGACTCTTGTTCGTTGGGGTGTCATCTAATGCCTTAGCGCCTAACTCCATGCCCCAAAGCCTAAAACCGTTTTGATAGCTTTGTTAAGCAAACCAATACTATGCTTGTGGATGTCCGACATCCACCTTAACTGGTTAAGATAAAAGATGGCACCCTGCTTTAGTAGACCAACCATGCAATGATCAAAACCTTTGTAGGTGCAGCTATTGAAAAGAGCATCAATGACTCTTAATTTTTTGACGAAAACTATTCTAACATGGTAACGATACCTACCACATACAAAATATGAAAGAATAGTATGACAGAAACATAAGTAAATATCACAGGCAATCATATTTACTATGACATAGTATGACCCTTCTCACATAGTGATCTCCATCTCCATAGTTCCTATCCTTTGCAAAAACGAGTTTAGCGTAGAATCAAGAAAAGATCAAGAAAACAATGGCTATATATATGTAAGCCAATTGGCACCCTAGAAATCAAGAAAAGATCAATTCTCTCTAATCTTCCTCTTCTAGTCAAAATAGGGAGCCGAGGGGCAAAACCTCGCTCCTTGCCTACTGGCGGCTACCATGAGAAGTCATGAGAAGTCAGAGGCCGCCACCTGAACCTACACCGTTGCCATCGGGAAACCAACGTAACATTTTTAAGCCGTAGGAGAAACAATTTGGGGTTTCATATATGAATATGTTCTTCGTTGTACATGCATGTCAATTGTATCAAGTACAAAGAAGGCTCCAAGCTGATCATCATTAGTTGCATGTATGCTGCCTGTAGGTGTGACCCGTACTACAAACTGACGAATGATCGTCTCGACATTTTGTGTCGGTTGATCTTGTATATTCAGAAAAGCTGCATTCCAGATAGGTTAGGTCACACATGTAAACGTGTTGGCCCCACGATTACGGTAGATGCATATGCATTCATATCAAATTTATATTTGCTGATATCCAATTAATAATCTGTTCCAGCATCTATCGGTTGAAGAAGAGCAACGAATATATAACTACAGATTTTATATAGAAACCAGAAGAAGCTTGTGCACCGACAGTATAGTTGTAATTCTACTGCAACTTGTCTGTCCCTGTCGAACTATTGATCGTTTGACAGTGCCTGCACAACGTTCTGCCGTGCGTGGCAATATGAACAATCAAACTGGCACTTCAGCTTCCCAGGAGGCCAGAGCTGAAACATGTGTATCTCTCTCTCTCTCTCTCTCTCTCTCTCTCTCTCTCTCTCTCTCTCTCAATGGAGTTCATCATAAAAATGAACAACCACAAGGTAGCAGTTATCCGTTTAATATGTGGTCACCAGAACCAGTTCTACATTAAGAGCAAATTAATTGGTCATGCATCAAGCAGAAGTACTCTTGTGAGATCTTGTAGACATATGCATGCGCCAAAGTCAATCACCAGCATGAAGACGATCATAAGAAGGAAGAGAAACCGGCGACGGCAACGGCGATGGCGACATCGTAGCGATCGACTCGGAAGCGACGCCTGATCCATCCATTCGGGCTGAACTGCTGGCAGCAGCTAGTTTTCAGCTTCACATTTGGTGATTTTTAGCTTCTTCTCCGGCGCCGGCGCGTTATACATGTATATATCTAGGCCGGAGTCGATCGGTAGATTAATTGGTAGATGATGTGTTCTACAAGTGTTCATTTCTTAACGAACACTGCAAGTGTTTAGAACGTACAAGATGTATCTCTACTTAATTTCTAAACACCAAAAATAGCTTTCAGTATTTGATAACATACAGTGGTCCATTTGGTACACCTTCCTCTCTTTATTTTCGATTCTCTCTGATTATATGTTTAATAAGATTCAAACAAATGAAATTATTTGGCTTGATGACTAGATTCTAATTCTGATAAAAAAATATTATAGTCTAAAATAACCATTATATATATTTATCTCTTTAGGTGGTATTATATATTTGATGTCTTGTCTTATACGATCCAAAACTATTTCAGCAGAAATAAACAAATAATATGTGATGACTTGTTATATTACTGATATTATATAATGTGCTAGTATACTTTAATAGGTAATTTTAATTTTTGTTAACTTAATTTACGTGAGAAGTTTTATCTAATTCTTTCCTGCAGTAAGAAAACAAGAATTAATTCTTTTACATTCTACAATGAATTATTTCTATTTTACCAATTTGTTAGGGGTTTTAAGCATTCTTTTTAAATCAGCTCCAAGATTCTCTTGATCGCGCACGAGAGTATAATACTCCCATTGACAGACTGACAGGTGAGCACTCGTGACCACTTCAACCAAATCAAATTGAATTTCCAACACACAGCCGTTCGCAAGGTTAGTTTCAGTCTCAGACCGGGAAGAGCGAGAGTTCTCGGACCGCTCACCGAAACACGCTTGTTCTTGGCACCACATTGCGATTCGATCGACAAACACATTTGTCCTCTCGTCATCCACGCAAATCACGAACTAAACGAGCCACACCGCGACACATTATACGCAGGTCATCTAGGAGGCTAGCCTTGGTCAGTACAAAATTAGTAGAGTTGAAGGCCTCAGGCCTCTTCCTGACTCGTTGGCCCAATAGTAATCAGACTCCCATGCATATCAGCCCTAAATGTAGCCCATGCCCATCTGGCCCTAATGCAACCTAGCTAGCTTGTTATCAGATTCGAGTCTGATCGATCTGATAATTAAAAAAATAATAATATATTTTTTATTTGAAATTACATTTTCGGTGGTTTTTCTA
The DNA here is from genome assembly GCA_000418225.1 of Zizania latifolia. NCBI lineage: Eukaryota > Viridiplantae > Streptophyta > Magnoliopsida > Poales > Poaceae > Zizania > Zizania latifolia. The sequence goes on along the minus strand of KE372790.1, from coordinate 870,416 downwards.
AAATAATACAAAACTAGGTTTATGTCAATCATTAGTTTAGTGACATGGGTCATACCATCATTTTAACGATTGACAGGGACTAGAATTTAATCGTTAGTCTCTAGGGACCGTTGGTTTGGTGACAAGAGACAATATCATCAAACCAATAGTTAAGTCACAGAACATCATGATTAGAGGTTTGATGACATAGTGACGAAAGGGCTTATATCGCTAAACCAAAAGACAACAAGAGCCAACGGTCTTATCTATCTGGACCATTAGTTTAGCGATAGAAGTCATGTTGCTATTTTAATGGTCGACATGACTGAAAGAACACTAATGTCACCTAGATGAGAGTGAATAGGTGTTTTCTTCTCTTGCGGAGGTAATGTAGAACCTTCATAAATTTTTTCAGACACACCACAATTCTTGATTGCTTGTGGATGACGCCATATCGTAGATCTTAATCTTTAACATTAACAAACACAATTAAGATTTGTTTGCAATGAACTCAAGTATTCATATATTGGAATGAATCTCACACTCTTTTCCATAAATCTCTCAACCCCACTCACTAATTTTCACTAGATCAAACTAAATATGGAGTGAGATGAACCCTAGAGACTTTTCAATCTTAGGAAATGAGCAATAAGATCTATCTCTCAAAATATAGATAGAGGGATTTATACAGCCCTCACCCTCAAGGATATTCGTTGGGAAGTTGTTATAGAGAAGTTGGATGTTCCAAAAAACCTGGAACAAATGAGATGCCGTCTAGATTTTAGCCTTGAGAGCTAATTCCGGAACATCTGAAAATTTCTAGAGATTTTGAAAACAAAGAGTGAATCCTAGAACATTCATAAATTTTTGGAGTTTCCGGGTTGCAACAGAGAGACAATTTCAAAATGTCCAAAAATGTCTAGAACATTTGAAATTCCTAACATCACTTCATAAAAATGATCATAACTTTTGACTATGAAGTTCATTTTAATGATCTTAGACTCTACGAAAAGCTTATTTAAATGGCTATCTAACCAAACTAACCTCAAGGAGGAAGGGTTATGACTTGGGTTTTTTCTTAAGATAGCACTAGACAGATCACTTTGAGCACTAAGACAACTGCAAACACATCAACATCACATCTCTCTTAATACTACAATATTTTTATACTCAAAAGGAAATAGAAAAAGAACACTCTCACACTATCTTGTTTCTAGGACATAAAAGTTAAATCCATTTTGTCATTGGAACTATTCAACTTTATAAAACTAGTTGAACATGTTAGTTCTAAAACATATATGCATTTATGTTGAGCAATATCCACTTTGAATTTTGGCTCAGTGTAGATCAACATATAAATTTTGAATACTTCAATAGAGTCAAGTCGCTTGACATCCTTTAACAGATGAAGTTCGAGTTACTCTTCTCTTTATCACTTCATATATTTTTTAAATGAGTGATGTGAATCACCCATTGTTTTTATGGACTTGTATAGTTCATCAATGCTAAGTCTACTAGGGGTGGGCATAAATTAACCAAAATCCAAACAAAAAATCACTATTTTGATTTTTTAATAATAATCGATTTTTATTTTTACTAACTTCGGTTTTTGGTTTGGTTTTCATCGGTGGAAAACCAAACAACCGAAAAAACTGAATACTGTAGTCCTCTGAAGCAACCTGCCTGTGGCATGGGCTTCCCGTCTGTAGCCTAGCGCTTGTCCGCGGGCCTGTTTATGCGCCTGCTCGGCCCTTCGGCCTGTCAGCGCTAGTAGAAATGCTGGTGTTTATGCATGGACCTATTTATGCTAGATGCTTGCCCTAACTGCCCTGCCCCATACCTCTCCGCCCATGTGCCACCACCGCAGCACTGCCCTCCCACCAGGTGCTAGCACCGCACCGCCTGGCGTTAGCGCCAGCGCCAGCGCCGCACCGCTCGCCATCGCACCGATGCCACCCCCATCGCCCACCTGCCCTCGTCGCGCCAAGCCACCAACGTGGCTCGCCCGCTATGGCGTGACGCGACCGTCACTACCGCTGCCCGCCTGCTCATCGTCACGCTGCTGTGCCGCCTACCCCGCTCCGCTCTAGCCCTGCTTCCCCCAGCCAGCTAGCTGCCCGCGAGTTACTCGGTAAAAACTGAAAATCAAAAAAACCGAATCAAAATATTTTGATTTTTTTTGTTCGATTTTACTAATTTTAATATAGTATTCAATTCCTATTTTTCAAAAACCGAACCGAAAAAACCAATTGCCCACCCCTAAAGTCTACATTCGCTCTTCACCACTGTATTAGATTGTCAGCGTGAAATCCCCTACTTACCATTCACTCTTGCATGGTCTCTCGTAGTCGAGTATCGCTTTCCTTTACCGTATTTCCATAGAAAACTATTTCGTACCATACATTTTGATATTTCCTTTGATTCTTATCAACTAATGGCATCCATCAATTTTATTCTCATCTTATTCTTATTCATCATCAACCTAGCTTGTATTTTTATCATGTCCATCAATATGTTCATAAATACATAACAAATTATATGATTCATCTTTATGATAAATATTTCACTTGTTGATTTTCAACACATAAACAATCGACCTTTTTGTTTGAGCTGGAACATAACCTAACACATAAACTCATAGAAATAGTTAGTTCTAACTAGGGATGAAAACATATCAGATAGTTTTTGTATAGAATAGTTAAAAACAGATACATATTTTTTTGGATACGAATTTTTTTATACAGATTTTTTCAGATAAGGATACATATTATTTTTCAGATACGAAAACAGATATGACATATATGGTAGCCGACGAATACAAACTCAGATTCAGATAATTTAGATAACTCTTATTCGAATTATATAGAATAAAAGACCCATTAAGCCTAGTTATTTGTAACCGTTCATGTGAAATTTTAACCTGCTGCTACACTTTCCTTCCATTCTATAAAATTTCACTTATTTAGATATTTCTTAGATCAAGAAATTATTTGGATGGATTAATTAGAGGAATTCACTTATTTAAAAAAATTGGAATTTCATGTCAGAAATTTGATTTTTAAATTTCAAACATAATATATGCTTTATGTATATCTATAAAACTATAAATAATAAAAAATATTTATATTGTCAACCTATATGTCATACTTGTAAAGTAGGGAAAAGAGACTTTGCCACATTTGTAGATTTGTTACTTGCACAGACGGTTTTTTTTTCCGATAAATATCTGTAACCGTATTCGGTCCTATTCGTATTCGATCTTTATTCATATCCAATAGTATTTATTTTCGTATCTGTACCCGGGGTATCCGTATTTAAATCCAAATACAAAAAAATATAAAAATAAATATGATATTACTAATATCTGTCTGTATCCGATCCACTTTCATGCATACACTATCATAAAAACAGTCTTTAATGAGTAAGTTTTCCTGACGGATAAAAGATGTACATCACTAACAAACTTTTAGTAACAGACTATCGGGGATATAACCCCGGTACCCAAAATGGGCTTTATCAGTCTAGACCGAGAGTGTGTCTAGCCAGCTTTGGAGTCCGGTATAGCTCATAAACAGGAATTTGTATCCGATAAGGAAGCTTTGTACCATATCTGAAAACCGAACACTATGATTTGATATAAGAGATAAATATGTATAGATATCCATGCAAATAGAAAATAGACCAGAGTCTGATACATAAATCTTAATATCTAGGAAATCGGCTCAGAGCCTTAGTTCTATATAGCTTGCCCCTTGATTATATAAAGGGGGCAAGACTCTCTAAATGTATGCTTTTATATGCTCTCGAGTTGTTTAGCATATATTCAATCTATAATCCACAAGCATACATGATGTAAGGTTATTATCCTTCGGGAAGCTCGAACATGTCTAAATCATTTGGCTCATATTTTCTCTAGTCGACCTTAGAGTTCAGAATACAACGCTTCTCTATCGTCTCAAATACCATCTCAGGTATTCCATAGGTAGACTACTCGGTAAAACACCGATACGGATTGTCTTTTAACTTGTCGTCAATAAAGCTAGTTCTAATGTCCATTGTTATGAATCACTAAAGCTCATTATAACTCAATCTTTAAACAACATCTGTCGTCAAAACAATGGTCTAAGAGGCTCTGTTTTTATTTTTTTCAAAAGTTCACCCAAAAATATTATTTCAAATAAAAAATAGATTATTTAAAAAAACTCTCGATCTGATCATCCTGATGAAGAACTGATTGTCGTTCATCCTCCCTAACAGATCGAAGATCTATGTATGCTTGATTTTTGTAGATGAACTATGGACAAAAATGTAGAGAAAATTTCAGTACTCGAACAGTCGGAACATCATTAACATTGGCACCACAAAATCCAATCTTCAAAACCACAGGATAAACTGTTCACTTCAATCACAATAAGAGAATAGGGGGAGAGAGAGAGGGAAAGGGAGACGGAGGTGACAACAAGAACTACTCTTCAAATCCATCACATGAACTTAGCCGGTAGCCTGATCTCATATGCACAATGTCTCATGTAGATTTCTTACAAGAGACAGGCGGCAGCCACCAACGCAGCCAGGCCCCACCCGGCAGCCCTGGCGCCGGCCGGGGCGGCGCCGGCAGGATGGGCGACAGAGTCAGTAGGCGCCTCCGCGGACGCGCTTGAGTCCCCCTTGGATGGTTTCTTGTCGGCGCTGGGCGCCGGCGGCGGGGGCTTGGGACCAAAGAGCGCGTACGGGAGGAGCACCTTGTTGACGGAGTAGACGGCGAGCGGCTGGTCAGTGCGCAGCGCGTTGCTGACGGTGGTGGTGACGACGCCGGTGGATACGTTTATCGCCTGGATGTTGCTGGTGGCGGTGACGTTGAGCGTGTATGGCCCGTCGCTACCGGACGCCTGCGTGCGCACCGGGTTGCTCGCCGTCTCGAAGGCGTCCATGGAGTAGTACTTGGGGATGATGTGCGCCTGCACCAGCGACACCTGGTCCTGCTGCGAGAGGCCGTTGAGCGTGCCAGCCTTGAGGTTGCTGAAGGCGTTGTCGGTGGGTGCGAACACGGTGAAGCCGGGGGACGTGCCGTTCAGCTGGCTATTCAGCTGCGTGTCCTGCTGCGTCGCCTTCATCAGCCGGATGAACGTCGAGTACACCCCGCCCTTCTCCAGGATCGCCGTCACGTTCGGCAGGCCGGCCGGCGCCGCCTTGGGGGGCGCCGCCGCCTGACCAAGCACCGCCGGCACGGCCAGCGCCAGGCACAACACCGCGGCCATCAGCAACCTTCTCGCCATCGCCATTGCACTCAGCTTGTACTGATGCTCTGCTCACCAGGGTGAAGTAGGAGCAGTTAGTTAACTAGGGAGATCAGTGACAACGAGATGCCGTTATTTATATACCAAGAAGCTGCATCTGTTCGAGCTGTCGGCATGGGCAAGTCGATGCGGAGGAGTGAACAGTCCGTCATAGTGGGATGCAGGCGAGAAAAAATTCGTGCATGTGGGCTTAGAAGTTATCACATTGAGAATCTCTAGATTGGTTATAGATTGGTATTACGTTGAGACTTCGGTAAAGCGATAGAGCTCCTTCACTTAGCTCTCTTCTTTCCTCACCACCTTCATTGTTCATTGCCGTCTGCGCCGGCCATATCCTCTACCATCGAATTATTAGAACCTCCGTGATGCTGATTATTTAGCGACGCAGGGGAGGCCACGATTAGTGTTGAAAAGTGATGGTTTGACTATATGACAATGGAGATGATCATACATGAGGAAGGGAATCAATCACGGTAGTTAAAAAACCAATCTTTTCTTAAACCAGTTTTAAAGGAACCAGATTGGTTGTACTGTTTTTGGGATTTGTTCTCTCCTAGGTCCAGCAGCGTTCAAAATGCAGATCGGCCTCGCCGCCTCGCCGGCAAGGTAAGCGCATGCCGGCCAGATCAAAATCAAGTCTTGAACGGCAATCTTCAGATGTGGTGCGCATGTGCTGCTGCCCCATGAGGCAAATTCCATGAGCTACTTTGAGAATTCAACGGCACGAACGCCATGGGTGCAGCTCATGGAATTCGTTTGATGGGCCACAGCTTGCACAGGAAAAGCTTGTGAAATTCTGCACGGATCAATGGGTGACAGAGTGTGGGCAGTGCCTAGTAACATGCATGCAGCGGCGACATGGGGAATACTGAACAGCTGAGCTGAGACAAGCTTGCCCTGTTCTGCTCGCTGTGATTGTCAGATGTTGCTTGCGAGCACGTGGATCAACGGTTGGCAGTTCACTTCGCTACAGTGCATTATCCATCAGAAATACATCATCAACTAGTAAATTACCGTTGCTGTTTAGGATAAGTGGATAAGCAGGAAATGTGCTCTTATCTTTTACTTGCGGTCTATGTATGTGGGGGATAGCCCCCGATAGGCCACGTGGCCGTTTCCTGGCCACGTGGTGCGCGGACAGGTGGCTGCGCGGTTCACCCCTGGACGCAACGCCAGGCGGGGGACCCACCCCACGTACGCGCGCACGCCAGCAGGAGTCAGACTTGACCGAAAGGGGTAGGAACGCATTAAATGCGACTGGACTGAAAGCGGACAGGAGGCAATCCGGGC
>KE372790.1:829814-846502 GCA_000418225.1 Zizania latifolia | reverse complement strand
CCTCTGTCCGACCAGCGTCCATCCGTGTACCTGAGTCGCACGCGAACTCCATCACGGTCAATTCTCTTCATCTCTACTCTTCTTCACCCCGTTGATAATCACTCATCATCCCCATGGTATACACCATGGCTCCTCACTCGGGTCCTAGGGCCCTAGTGACTCATACGCTGGGTTCACTCGGTCCTTCAGTGGGAGCATCCGCCATGACAGGAAACTTGTTGTGACAGCCACTCTTGTTAGGCCTTCATGGTGGACCTCTGTCACCTGCACCACCAAGTGTTGGACCTAGTCCTGCTCAGAGTCCATGCCTACATCTGACCAGTGCTCGAATGAAGCCGGGCACCAGTCGATCTCCTCAGGATGGGCTGGCTCGTGGTTCATGGCATAGAACCACTAGCAGTACTAGCCCTTGTTTGAGGTGGTCAGCAGGACCTCAATGTACTCTGCTGCCTTTTCCCATCATGGAGCTGTAGCCCCATGCCACCAATCACCTTCTGCTCGCCCACACAGTGGAGGCAGAAGAAGTACTGGAAGAGGTTTCAATGAGGATCCACTCTCAGGTACGTCTCGCAAAGATGGATGAAGATGGCGATGTGGAGAATGGAGTTGGGGTTGAGGTTGATGAGGGAGATTTGGTAGTGATGAAGAAGGCCACGGAGAAAGGGGTGTGCAGGGAGTCCAAGGCTGTGGAGGATGAAGGGCTAGAAGAGGACAACCTCGCCAGTCTCCGGTGTTAGGAACTCCTCCCCCGCCGCTACTCACCAACCTAACAGTACTCGGGCCGGTAGGAATTGTCCCCTCTCCAACGCCACCTGCTTTGCTAGTGTCATCTCTGACTTTACCCACTCCACCGATCGTACTAGGCTCCCTGGTGCCATCGGCTTCAGTTGGAACAGACGCCACACCTTGCGGTAGCAGACGGCACAGTCACAGTGGCGACCCATGTGACGGGGAGCCAGCTTGAAGGAGGAGGAAGAAGGGGAGTAGAAGGAGATGAAAGGTTTCGGTGGGAATTTGAAATAGCAGCCTTAGGTTGAAGACGAAGGGAAGCAGGCTTATATAGCCGTGAGATCCCCACCGTGACATTAGCCATGTTTGACCGTGAACCGGCGTCGCTTCAATTCCTGCACGTGCCCCGGTCGTGCAGATTAGACGGTTCCACCACTCTATCTGCACCAAGCAACTGCAGTTGGACCAATGAGAATAAAGATGCTCGCCTATCCCCTCACCTGTGGTACATTAATTGTGACAGGTGTGGGCCAAAAAGGTGGTTTTTGCTTTGATCCTAGAGACAGCGGCGGTGTATGTGACACTTGGGTTCTATGGCATTCGGGGGCTCGACGGTGCTCGGGGGCTCAATCACTCGAGAGCCCGAGCCAACGACCACTCCCGACAACTGGCCTCACCCAAGTGCAAGCTTCTTCGGACTGTCAGTTGTGCTCGACTGCAAACTACCGTCGAACATTCAGGATCCTGCTCGACCAGAGGTTCAGTTTGGTTTGTCTTGGTTCATCTCGACTCAGAAAGACTCCGCAAGGATTTGATCAACATATTTTAACCCTAGAGCCAAATATTCTATTTGGCTCAAGGCTCAGGGGCTACACCGTGTGGGTTCACCTGTACGGTGCTCCTCACACGACAAAGATAAAGATTTTGCAAATTCGTCAAGTTCAACAACTTTGGAGATATATAAAAGGTTGAAACTGAAGATGAGCTCCTCTTAGCTTGATCCTTCTGAAGACTAAAACCAAGCTATGAAGATCTTGGGGGCTGTTGTCGGAGATATGACCCTCGGGTACCCCACGATAGGCTTTATCAGTCTAGACCGAGAGTAGGCCAAGCCAAGCTTTGGTGTTCGGTATGGCCCATGAAGATGGGTTTGATTCTGATAAGATATATGAGCACCATATCTAGAAACCGAACATCATAATCTGGTATGAGGAGATATACTTATACCAGGATCCTTATAATTAGGAAATAGGCTTGAGTTCGATATGATATCTCGAATATTTAGGAACTGACTCAGGATAGAGTCCTGTGATTGTTGGACTCATCCCTTGATTATATAAGGGGCGAGGCACCCTAGAGACATGTTTCATCACTGATCGCTTTATGCTTTCATCGCATTGTATTGCATTGACAATCATCAATCCACCAAAACACAGGACGTGGGGCTTTTATCGTCCAGGAAGCTTGAGTCTGTATAAATCTTAGGTCTGTTTTTTTAAGGCAACCATAGGACTCGAGAGTGCAACGCTTCTCTGTCATACTATTTATCACCTCAGTTACCCTTGTGGGTGGACTGATTGGTAATACACTGAACTGGTTAAACTTGAAATTCATATTATCATATGAAATTTGCAGACCATAAATCAGTCTAGTACTTGTTGCTCGAACTGATTAGATGGCTGTTTAACATAGTAAGCTTGTTCTACTAGAAAAGCACTTCGATCTGACAGTTTGGCACCTGATTTGAGCATTGGTTGAAATGTTGAATAGACCATTGGATATGTGTGTTTTGTCGGCTCGGATTGCAATAGATTCATAGCTGCACAGTCTGATAGTTGGTCGGTTTGATCTTTCAAGGATCAAATATCGTCCGAGTGCTAAAATTTGACGGGCCATTTGATTTAAATTCCTGCCAACTTCATGTGAATCGAAACTGAGGTAGGCTACCCCTCCGTTCCAAAATATAAATATTTCTAATGTTTTTATATAAATTAAGGAGATATATAAAATTAAACGAGGGATGCTTGATATGAGAAAATAGGTGCATAAATTCAATGAAATATGGTTACAATTAATTGAGATGATGAAGTAGGTGAAGAAGTAAATATATTTTAGAACAAAACTTAAATATTAAAAGTAGCTATATCTTGAAATGGAAAGAGTAAACTATAGATTTACCACTTTACATTAATCCAAACGATTAAGACCAAAATGCAATCAGTGTACCGAAAATCTCCCAAGGATTTGTCATAGTTAAAAAAGAGAAAAATCTCCCAAGGATTTAAAAAAAATAAATCTGAAGATTAATACCTGCGGCCCATTTTAATCTGAAGATCAAATATTTTAGTGGGCCTGAAGAGTCCAAGAATATAAGACCTCAACCCCGCCACGCGTTTCCAGCCCATCAAATATTTTCCTCCAAAAACCGAGAAAAACCAAATCTAGCGTGCGCTTGGCGGAGATCGCCGGAGATGTCGGTGGTGGCCAGCAAGCTCGCCAGCGCAGCCTAGGGAGACTCGTCGGAGGCCCAAGCCCTTATCACGGTAAGATTCCTCATTCGGCTTTCATCTTCCACTGACCCCCCCTCTTCGCTGAACCACCAAAACCCTAAAAGTCTTGAAATCCCCAAACCTTCAGGACATTCGCAAGGCGCTAGTCGAGATCAGGTCCATCACCAACAAGTTCGAGAAGGAAGGAAAGTCCAACAAGGCATGCGGCCGCTCCTCATTAACCCCCCACCCCACCCCACATTGCCATCAGAATCGAAGAGCCCTAACCCACAGCCAGTCAGCCACGTGATCCTTCTGCATGTCCAGAAGCTTGAGGAGGCAGAGCTAGAACTGATTGCTCCATACGAGGACTGCACGTGCTTCGCCGAAGCGATCTGGGAGGTGCCTCGGGTGTACCAGCCGTCTAACCAGCTCCGGGCTCTGCCAGCCGCGATGATTTTTTCCCCGGGGGCTTCTTCGAATGGGAAGAATTTAGGATAAATGGTTATTTGTCGTTTTGGTATTTTTTTCAAGAGGATGGATTTCAAAAGGTTGATCGAGGCAGAGGTTAACAAGGTCAATGGGAGCTCACCGGCGGTATAGAACCATCCGCTCATTCGGCAGTTCAGGGAGACTGTTTGGGTATGTTGCATTGACATTTGTTTAAAAAGGGAGATTTAACTACTTTCTACTCGATAGACGTGGACTTGATGGATTTTACAAATGGTTAGTTTTCTCTTGATCTAGTGATTGTAAATAACACTTGATCTAGTGATTGTAAATAACAGTAAGGATTTTGTACTTCTGTCTATATATTCACTGCATTATCTATGTATTCAATTTGCAGAAAATGTTACATGGATGGATTTGAAATGGTGCGGTTTTTAGGATGAAATTTCCATTATGTAATATTTGGACAAAAATTTTGGTTATAATTTCTAATTCCTGGCCATCTCTATAATAATGTTATTTTCTGCAGAATGTTCACCATGCTGGCCAACCAATGCCTGGTGATGAACAAGAGGACATTGTTATGACTAGCACCCAGACTAACATCGTAAATGTCACATGCCCATTAACTGGGAAGCCTGTAATTCAATTGACAGATCCAGTTCGTTTGTAAGTATTAAGCAGTTAAAACATGGATTTATATTGTGGTCTTCCCACAAAAAAAGTTTAGGCTTGATAAATGTTACTCTACTAGATGGTTTTGTTCATAGTTCAAAGAACACAATTCTCATTTTGTCTTGAGCACGACATAATGTTCCAAAGAATTATCCATCCTTATTCTGTTTTCACCTGAAAAAATCAAGTTTTTGTTAGCTCAAGTGACAAGTTGGAACGACCTTGGATATGTTCCCCCCTTGTTAATCATCAGGATCTGTTCCCCCTTGCATACAGTTTGCTTCTTATAAGAAAAGTCTGTTCATTCTGTTAAAATTATGTGCCGTAGTACTACTTTTCAATTGTGATTTGACAATCTGTATCACACTCCTAGTATAATAGTATATGCCTTTCTGGGGGAAGGTCTGGTGTGAGTTGTACAACCTTTTCGGCCTTCTGACTATGAGGCATAATCCAAAAGGACCAAAACTAATCGTTCTCCTAAATCTATAAGGTCCTCTATAAGTTTACTCTTCACATGATTGAATTCCAATTGTTCAAGCTCCTAATTGTTAATATATTTATTCCCAATCAAGTGATTTCTCCTAAGACAATGCACATAGGAATCAGTGCGAATATATGTGCACATATTCAATTTTTGTGCTGAACTCACAGTGTTTGTTTTGTTCAGTGTGGATTGCAGGCACATATATGATAAAGTTCCAATTATGCATTAAATAAGAACCAAATACACTCCAAAGTGCCCTATAGCAGGTACGCCATTTGTTCACTGCCCCTTTATTTCCTTTCACAAGATGCTCACCCTGGTTTATATGTACAACCAGGTTGCCCCAAAGTCTTATAAGTAGGAAGGGTTATCTATGATTCCCTCCTCCATGTTGAAATCAAAGAACTACGTTCATCTGGCCCTTCTGATCCAAATGCTACAAACATAGAGGATTTCACAAATTTAGTCGATGACGACGATGACAACAATGAGTGAGGCCTGTCTGGAAAATAGGATAATATTGGTCGGTATATTGTTGGATGACGGTTGTTATTGACATCACTTTGTCCTTTTTGGATATTACTATAGCCAGGGACATATTTGAACTTTGTCAATGTTGTTGGTGTATTTTATGGGGAATATGACTGCTATGGCAATATGTTGTCAAATATGACCAACTGTACAAAGTATGCGGAAGTATTATCATCCTGCATTGATTAGCATGTCTCTCAGTGTTATCAGTGTTATGGGTAGTTGGCTCAGAGCATATGGGGTAATTATATGTGACGGGTGACCTTCGCCGGGGAGGCTTCGGTGCCGGGGGACCTATGATGGATTTGTGCCAGCTAGAGGAAGCGGATGAGGTAGTAGAGAAGGAGATGGTGTATCTAGACTAATCTTTTCTTACTTTATTTCTTTTGCATATGGTGCCATATATAGACCTTTTACAGGACTCCTTTTACAGATAGACTCCTAATTAAATACTATTACTATTACATATATAGTCTTAATCAAATACTATTACTTCCCTTGCTAGAGACCTGACCAAATACTACTTATGCCTAATACTATTACTCATCTGAAAATTAATCTTCTTGTTCGACAATTCCCTAGTTTCTTGTTGTGGCGACATTAGACTGTTGATGAAGGAGACACACCCACACCTAGTTGCTAATACAAAATATGACAGCGCAGTGTTTTGCATCATAGTAGGGGGTCTTTATGTTATAACAATTATCTCATAGGAAGGTAAGACTTTTTATTAATCCTAACCCTGCATTATGGCTGATTAATAGAATTAAATAAATTTTTTTCTATTCTGCATGCATGGCATTCAATAGGTTCAGAATCACCAAAGATTACATAGATTAGTTACCTTGTTCATGCACCACACGTCTGGAATCAATTTTGTATGAATGCATGTTTTTACGGATGGAAAGTATGTGTTGGGGATATAACCCTCGGGTACTCCGCAGCTGGGCTTATCAGACCGGACCAAGGACAGACCAAGACCATCATTGACTGTCCGGTATGACCCATAAACAGGAGTTTAATTCTGATAAGGAAAGTTGAGTCCTTATCGGATAGTTAAGCCTAGATATGATATCAAGAGATTTATTTGTACTAGAATTTTTATAATTAGGGATTTAACATCCGAGTTTGTAAAGTTCTACTAGGGATAGAGTCCTGGGTTGTTGGGCTCATCTCCTGAGTATATAAAGGAGGCAAAAACCCCCAGAGACATCTAATCTAATATTCACATCATCTAGTCATCTAGCTCCACCATAATTTTTTTGCTTTCAATGTCTCAAGCCTCCATAGCTTGATTACGTCATATTGTAAGATCCATCATCATAGTATACACCAAAACACTAGACGTACGGTTATTATTCTCCGGGAGGCCTGAACCAGTATAAACCTTAGCTCTTGTGTTCTAAAGTCGACCATCGAGTTCAAAGACGTTGTACTTCCCTTACACACATCTAATCACCACCTCGGGTACTCTCTTGGGTGGTATGATCGGTGATTCACCAACAGTTAGAGTGCCAGGTAGGGGACCGCGTCACTTTCACCAGGATCCGATGGCACCACATTCGGATTTTCTCGTTCCCACCGGCTCCGTCTTCGTATTCGGGAGCTTGACGTTTGTCGGGGATCCGACGGGATGGCTCGTCTTATCGGGCCCTTTGACAAGGCGGATGGATGGATAATATGGATAGCCGAGTCATCTTCGGGATCCGGCTAGTCCCGAGCACTACATCATCTTCTCCACAAGAAAGGTTGGACGGTTCGGCGCCGATGGATGGAGATTGGGCGGCTCGACAAATTTGAAGATAATCGGTGGTTCCCGAGTAATCTTGTAATGATGGCCGAGGGGACGCTATCCACTACTAGCAGCGAGAGGCAGCATCGCATCGAAGGCAATCAGATTGAACAAGACAATGAGGTGTGCTAATACCTTGAAGATGAATTCACCCTAGAGTTCGATGGAGAGAAAGTCTTTAAAACTCCGGCCGCCAACCTGATGGCCATTGAGAGGGCTCTCAGCTCTCTTCTCCAGACTCCAGAGCTACGATGAGCAAAAGCGCTAGCTCAAGCAATAGCAGCTCAGATCAACACCCTGTCTCTGGCTCCGACCCGACCACTGACTCCTCCCCTAGAAGACAAGGAGGGTGATGGTCAGGACCGATACCAACCGTAGCGCAGCCAAAACACGCTCGTTGACAGCCAGCGCGATGATCACTTGCTACTGCCTCCCCCGGGAAGACGAAACAGGTTGCGCTTCGAGATCCATAAGCAGACCAATGATCGAGGCAACCCCAAAAATAGCCGCAGCAGTATCGGCAGCAGCGTTGATCATGATGATTCGACTGAAGGTCACAACTCTCGTAATAACAGAAGAAGCAGAAGCCAAGATGACTATAGCGGCTTCCCCGCATTCACTTGGCGCCTTAGGCAAGTCAGGTGGCCGAAGTCATTCCGTCCAACGGAAATCGAACTATATGATGGTAAAACAGATCCCTCGCAGTGGCCACGACTCTACTACACCGCCGTTCGTGTGGCAGGAGGAGACAAAGGGGTCATGGCTAACTACCTTCTGGTCATGCTCTCCTCATCCACCAACAATTGGCTTTCGAGCTTATCTAGGAACTCTATCGATTCTTAGGCGCAACTCTATTCGGCCTTCATCGACAATTATCAAGGAACGTGCCAGAAGCCCGAGACTCGATACGACCTACAACAACTGCGACAAAAGGAGGAGACACTCCGCAGCTTTATCCAAAGATTCTCAAAGAAATGGACTATGGTCAAGGGCATCGACGAGCAGGACATCATCAATTGCTTCATCGACGCCCTGCACCCCTCTTCCGAGTTGCACAGGGCCCTCATGAGAAAGAAGCCAAAGACTATAGCCCAGATGATCTCTATTGCAGAAAGCTACGCCGATTGCAAAGACACTTGAAGGAAAAAGATAGAGCGATCACACCATGAGAGCCGATCTCGTCGAAACAAATACGACCATCCTTGATCCCCTCGACGAGAGGACGAGCGACCGAGATCCTCTCGAGGCAAGCAAGAGCAAAAAGGGAAGACGGAGAGGACTCTGGCGGCTGCCTACAGTTCACGACGCCAGGAAGACGAGGCCATGTTGGAGGAACTCGACAAGCCCTGCCTGTTTCATCCAAAGGGCAAGCATATCATGCTCAAATGCTATTCTTTATAAGACATACTCGCCAAAGAATCCCACAGTAATCCCCGCCAAGGCAAAAGACGCCAGAACGATGATGATGCCCCAAGGAAGGATAGTCGGCCTCAAGACAATAATATTTCCAGGAGCCTTATAAGACGGTGAATATTGGTTTTAGAGGTCCAATGTCAGCCGAAACTTAACGGCAACAAAAGATTGTGGACCGACGTATCAATGCCATAGGGTTCGAGGAAATCCAATAGCTGTGGTGGTCGAAAATCCCGATCACCTTCTTTCGAGATGATCAATGGACAAATGTCCCGAAGATTGGGCGCTGGTCGCTGGTTGTCGACCCAGTGATACTCAAAGTGTGCATGAGGTATGTCTTGATCGATGGAGGGAGTAGACTAGACATCCTCTTTCGCTGGTCCATCACCGATCTTGACCTCTCAGTCGATAGCCTCTAAAACGAGGATAACTTCCCGTTCTATGGTATTATACCCGGGAAAGCTCGGTACCACTCGGCTCAATAACTCTATCGGTCACGTTTGGCTCTCGAGACAATTATCGGACCGAGTATATCACCTTTTGGGTGATGGAATATGACATCCTGTTCCACGCCATCCTCAGAAGGACGTCTAGAAGCAAGTTCATGGCCATTGGACACTACCCGTACTTGGTGCTGAAGATGCTAGGTCCTAGAGGAGTTATCACTGTTTGGGAAAACATCGGTACCTCTCGTGCATGTGAGAAAGACAGTCTCACCCTAGCCGAGACTATCGACCTATCGGCTCGAATGGAGGAAACACTCAGGCAAGTCCGAGTGCATCCTCCCGAGGCCTCAGAAATTCTAGCCAAGGCATCAACCGCTTTGGGGATCTCCCCTGCACCCTCGAACACCAAGAAGATCGCCCTCTCTGACGTAGACCTGACAAAGACCGTGATTATCGGGGCAGGGCACAACTCTAAATAGGAAGTCGTGCTCGTCAGCTTCCTGCGTCCTAATATGGATATATTTGCATGGAAGCCCTCCGACATGCCTGGGGTTTCTCGGGAGCTGATCGAGTATGAACTCCACATATATCCAACTTTTAAGCCGATAAAGCAGAAGCTACGGAGGTTCGCCCAAGATAGGAAAGAGGCGATCAAAGTCAAAATCTCCCGCTTCCTAGCAGTAGGATTCATCTGCGAAGTTTACCATCCTGAATGGCTCGCTAATCCAGTCCTGGTCAGAATGAAAATAGGACAATGACGAATGTGCATTGACTACACCGACCTAAACAAACACTACCGGAAGGATCCTTTTGGGCCACCTCGGATAGACCAAGTCATTGATTCAATGACAGGATACTACCTCTTGTGCTTCCTCGACTGCTACTCTGGCTACCACCAGATCAACCTTAAAGAAGAAAACTAGGAGAAAACATCCTTCATCACACCTTTCAGAGCATACTGTTATACAACCATACCCTTCGGCCTTAAAAATGCAGGAGCGACCTATCAGCGGGTCATCTAGCGATTTTTCTCAGAGCAGATCGACCGTAACGACGAGGCATATGTCGACGACGTGGTCATAAAATCTAGAGAAGACAACCTCATCAGCAACATTGCCGAGACATTCACTAACCTGTGAAAGTTTTGATGGAAGCTTAACCCTGAAAAGTGTTTCTTCGGTGTACCATCCAGGCAACTATTCGGGTTCATCATTAGCAACTGGGGCATTGAGGCTAATCCTGACAAAATAACAGCGATAATAAAGATAGAAAAACCCAATAATACCAAGAAAGTCTAGAAGCTCACTGGTTGCATGATAGCCCTCATGAGATTTATCTCTTGTCTAGGGGAAAGAGGAGCTTCTTCAAATTATTGAAGAAAGAGGAAAATTTTCAATGGACAACCGAGGCCGACGAGGCGTTCTCCGCACTAAAGAAATTTTTGACCTCACCAGCGTTCTCCAAATCTAGAAGAGGTTCTCCTCCTCTACTTCACTGTCACAACTAATGTCGTCAGCACGGCCGTAGTAGTTGAACGGCCTGAAGGACATGTTTTTCTAGTCCAAAGGCCGGTATATTTCATATCAGAAGCCCTCGGCCTATCAAAAGCAAGGTATCAACAAGTACAGAAGCTCCTTTACACCGTCCTGCTCACTGCTCGGAAGTTAAAACATTACTTCCAAGCCCACAAGATCGTGGTTGTGACAGAATACCCTCTGGGTGATATACTCTACAATCGAGATGCAATAGGGTGAATCGTAAGGTGGGCCATTGAGATGGGGGAATACACGATGAAATTCTGCTCCCGCACCGCCATAAAGTCACAAGCCCTAGCCGACTTCGTCGTCGAGTGGACCGAAATACAACTACCCCCGAGCTAAGAAGAAAAAGAATACTGGACAATGTACTTCGACGGCTCTCTCAGCATAGACGGTGCCGGTGCAGGAATTCTCCTTATATCCCCAAAGTAGAAGAATTGCGTTACATACTACAGCTACCGTTTAAAGCCTCAAACAACACGACAGAATACGAAGCCTTGGTACACGGCCTCTGGATATCTGTATCCCTCGAGATAAAATGGCTTATGGTCAATGGAGACTCCAAGCTGGTTATTAGCCAAATCAACAAGGACTGGTCTTGCACCAGTGACAAGATGGACACCTATTGCGCTGAGGTTTAGAAACTCGAAGACAAGTTCTTCGGCCAGGAATTCTATCATATTCCCCGTGATGATAATTCATCAGTTGACGCCCTCGCCCGCCTTGGTTCTTCTCGGGCGATGGTCCTCAATGGCGTGTTCGTCCAAGAGCTCACCAAACCATCAATCAAGGATGACGTGAACCAAAGCACTAGCCCAATAGCAATCGTAGCCATGCTCGAGGACGCCAATGACTGGCGATAGCCCTTCATCGATCACATCATGAAAGGCACAGTTCCAGAAGACAAGACCCTGGCCGAACGACTAACAAGATGAAGCAAGCAATATGTAGTCATTAGGGATAAACTGTACAAGCGTGTGGCTTCAACAAGGGTACTTTAAAAGTGCATCTTATCGAGCGAGGGCCTCCAAACCCTTAATGAAGTTTACGTAGGGGCATGTGGCAATCATGCTAGGGCAAGGACACTGTTCGGTAAGGCCTTCCGATCAGGCTTCTTTTGGCCGATAGCCAACAGTGACGCTAAAGAATTAGTCAAAAAGTGTACATGCTACCAATTTTTCACCAAGCAAAGTCACTTTCCAGCTCAAGCCCTTCAAACGATCCCGCCAACTTGGCCCTTCGCTTGCTGGGGACTCAATATGGTAGGACATTTTCAAAATGCTCCCCAGGTCATCGACCGGCTCCTAGTAGCCATCAACAAGTTCACAAGTGGATAGAAGTCATGCCCTGAAGAACTGCATGGCCAAAAAAGCGGCACAATTCATCAAAGGAATCACTAATCGGTTTGACATCCCGAACCAAATAATAACCGACCTCGGGACTCAATTCATAGCAAGCAACTTCTGGGATTTTTGTGAGGAATGATTGATCGAGGTCAAGTATGCGTCAGTCGCCCACCCTTAGGCCAACGGACAGTGCGAGTACGCCAACGGGATGATCCTCCATGGTTTAAAGGCCCGAATCTTTGATCTTTTGCAGAAGTACGCCGAGAAGTGGCTCCAAGAACTACCCGCAGTACTCTCGAGACTCCACACACAGCCAAACCGAGACATGGGACAGACACCCTTCTTCCTGGTCTACGGCTCCGAAGCAATCTTACCGAGTGATATGTTACACAACTCCCATCGAGTTCAGTATTATGATGAAGGAACCGCAGAGCAGATAAGGACTGAAAACATCAACTCCATTGAAGAAGCTCGGATAGCGGCCACAGTATAGTCGGATCGATATCAACAAACCCTTTGGCAATATCATGATCGCAATGTGCAAAACAGAAGCTCCGAAGTTGGTGACTTGGTACTTTACCAAGTACAATCAACCATCGGGATGCATAAACTCTCTGCTCCCTAGGAAGGACCTTTTATTATCTCTGAAGTAACAAGACCAGGGGCATACAGACTAATGCGAGAAGACGGGCAAGCAATACCAAACTCCTGGAATATCAAGCATCTTCGTCAGTTTTGTGCCTAACAATATTTTATTAAACAACCTTTCTCGATGGTACATGTCCAGGCACTCGTCGACCCCATGGAGCTGTTTCTTCATCAACACTGCCGCCTACCTCCCCCCACACATGCAACTAGGTTGGGAAGGGGTTAGCCCTCGGGTTGTACACCCGTAGTCGAGCATTACTCTCGCCGACCTCGCTGACTACTTCCCCCAGGCATGCAACTCGGCCAGGAAGGGGTGAGCCCTCGGGCTGTACACCCATAATCGAGCATTACTCTCTCCGACCTATGCCGATTACATTCCTGAAAGTTGCCTAGAGAAGGGGTGAATAGACAATCTGAAATTTCTCAATAAAATAGGTTAGTTCAAACCTCCAGGACCTAGACTATCTGGACTTTCGTCGGATACTTCAGGAGCCACACAAGATTAAAATTATCTGAGATCCAGACTGTCCGGGTGTAACCGGATAGTCTGAGCACAGCAGATCTGAAACTATAACCAATGCGGAAAATAATCTACCCAATAAATTCAACGAGACTTAAACTTGCTAGCATATAGATGGATCGACAGAAAACAAAACTAGCAAGAACAATAAAGGACACAAAGATTTTTTCCCGAAGTTCGGATCCTCCGATCCTATGTCTCCATTGAGAAAACCCAAGGGGCTAGGTCTCTTTCAACCCTAATCCTCACCAAGCACTTACCTCGATAAACCTTGGTTTACACTATGTTACCTCTTCGAAGCGAAGGCGAAGCTTTGTACAAACGTATCCGATCACCCACATGTTTTGGGTGCTCACGGATCGATGCCTAGCCCTCTAGGAGACCTCGATCTCCAAGAGTAATAGACTTGTTGGTGTGATCCTACGTCGTGTGCTCAAGAACCAGCAAGGAACAAGAAGCACACACCCACACAACTCTCAAGAGATTAATCACATGAGAACCCGTGGAAATTGTGTGGAAAGATTACTCTTTTTCTCTCAAGATCCAAAAGCAAGAATCAAAGCACAAGGAATAAGATGTGAAAACTGGCAGGGCGTCTAGGTATTGCAAATCACGTTCCCCTTATAATGGGGGAAAGGGTATTTATACCCCTGCACCAAATCTGTCCGTTAAGGCAGAAAATCACGTACTATTCATCCAGACAGTCTGGGCTTAACTGGATGATCCGGACCAAATAAAATCGAACAGAACGAGTGTTTCTGATAGTCCGGTCAGAATCCAGATATTCCGGGCCAAAAATTAAGTCCAAACAGAAGAGTGTTTTCGGACAGTCTGACCAAGGTCCGGACAGTCTGGGCCACGGAATAAAAATCAAACAGAGAGAAATTTTTGGATTGTCCGGCAAAAAATCCGGATTCTGGCTTCAGAATAAATTTCAACAGAAACAAGTTTTCGGATAGACTAGTCAGCGTCCAGATAGTCCGACTCAAAAAATAATTTAAACAGAAGCATGTTTTTAGATAGTCTGGTCATAGTCCGGATAATCTGCCATGAAAAAATAAATTGAACAGAACCATATTTTCGGATTGTCCGGTAAGGATCCAGACAGTCCGACATGTAAATAAAATCAAATAGAAGCCTGTTTTTGGATTGTCCTGTTTGAACCCAGACAATCCGTGGTGCAAATTAAATCTAACAGAAAGCAGATCTCGGACAGTCTAGCTAAACTCGGACAATCCGGCTTTTCTAGAAACCAAAAAGTAACTTGGAAAAATTCCAAAACTTTCAACGAAAGATATTGACTTAAGCACTTAGCTTTGGATCAATGATCAACTTATCCCTTTTTATAGTACGACATAACTAGACTCAAGGAAATTTAAAATATATGCAATAAGCACTACTTGAGCCTAAGTAGAACGAATAATTCGATTTCTTCAAGGTCGAAAGAGTTGCAATGCCACTTTTAACTCTTAATTCCTGTATTCATCTTAGTAATCATGTTAGTAGCATTTGATCACTATTGTCATTAAAACACCAAAATAAATTACTGGCCTAGATGCATCAACATACACTTTCAATCTCCCCCGTTTTGGTGATTGATGACAACATGATCTAAGAAGTGAAAATAAATTGCTATCAAGATGAAAATTCAACCTGAAGCTCCCCCTAAATGTATGCATCATATACCAAAATAGTAAACATGACATAAAGCATTTAGGACTAGAAAACAAAATCAATATAATTAACCATAAAGCATAAAACATGTTCATTACATTCTAACTATCCATGCTAACACATTAAAGCAAAAACACACTATTACAGCCCATTATTCATGACACGGGGTACAAAGCTGGAATAAAAAGATGGGAAATCCAAAAGCTAAGCAATTTGACTTGACTTGACTTGCGATGACTTCTTGGCAATTCTCCCCTTTTGGAATCAAGGACACCAAAAAGAGAGAATACAGCAGACGGCTCACTCGAAGTCATCACCATCAGCATCATCATCATCATCATCATCGAACGATGAAGAGGACTGCTAAGGACGCTGCGGCTGCTACTACTAGGATGACCCTGCTTCGGATCCAAAGAAGTGGGCATAAGGGTCAGTGCAGTCAGCGAAGTCGTTCTCCTCTTTAGAATCAGATACAGGCTCCATGGGAGGCTAGCCTGACTACTGAAGCAGCTGGTTGATCGCCTTGTTCTGCCTCTCAAACTTCTTGACTTGCTGCCGACTACTGTTCTAGCTCATAGTGAAGATGGCCGACAGAATCTTCTTGATGGGTGAGCCAGAGGAGCTAGGCTGCAGTGCTGATCTGCACGGAACACACCGAGGCCTGGCAGAATAAGGCGGAATTGCTGAGGAGGACTGAGGAGGAGGCGCTCTAGAAGGCGGTGCCTGAGGAGTGTACCCACAGTGCACAACCTCATGAACCATCCAGGTGACACTGTCGATCGTGAGCTGAATGTATGGAGCGTACACACAACTCTTGGTGGGAGAGACTGAGGTGGTCTAGATCTCGCTCCAAAGGAACCGAGAAACTCTGAATGTACCATGGTCCTCCCTCATGACCGCCAGCAGATTGCGAGCATTGCCCAACAATGAGGTCCTGTCACCGAGCTTAGGTAGCAGGGTCTTCCGGAACAGATTATTCAAAACTGAGAACACTGGGAGAGACCCTCTGTCTTGCCTCCAAACATTGAACCCAGCTCATACAGAAATGGCACTGCATCAACTCCAAGCACAGGCTCGGTGTCCAAACAGTATGCTGCGAGGTCATTTGCGTCTAGATCCAAGATAGCAGCAAAGTCACTGAGTGTGGCCTCATACTCGACTCCCTCCAGTCGCTAGTGGAAAGATGGCTTATCATTGTCCACGGTCTAAAAAAGAGTGGAGTAGAAGATGGCTCATCATTGTCCATGAGGCCATCGAAATTCTTGGCCTAGTAGATGCGAATCACCTGGTTGAATACTGGATTGTCATTTTTCTTCATCATAGCCTAGTTGATCCATTGCATCTCGACTACCGGGTTCCTCTTGGGCAACATGACACTCTTGTAGTAGTCTTGTTAAAAGCCCAAGTGGAACCGACAATCCGACGCATCCCTTATATATCGCCTGGTATCCTCATTTCTCTCCTTCCCCGTCTCAAGGGTCTACCTCATATAATTGACTTCGGATCGAGGAGTGACCCCGCTAGCCAATGAGGGCTCTTGGACCTTTCTCCAGACAAGTTGAAGGATGTCATCGCTTCGACTAGATTGTCTGGTGGTAGGCTGCTTTCTTTTGCCTTTGCCCTGAGGTGGAGGAGGAGGTCGCACTGATGAGGTGGCAGGCACTTGGATGCCTATGTCTAGGAAGCAACACGCTCGAGAGGCAAGCCGCTTGAAATGGCCTTTTGAAGCTAGTCCAGCACTTGCAGCTGGAGAAGGGTATCCTCCGATGTCACTGTCGTCACCAAAAGAATGCCTCGGGTCAAGCCTGGCCTTCTTGCGTCGTCCGTTAGACATGGCGAGAACTGCTATAAAGCAGCTGTTAATGGCAAAATTTGGTAAGGCCCAAGCTCAACACAGTTTCAGCACGGTCAATGGAAGTCAAGGAGTCCGGTCAAAGCACGATCAATGAA
>KE372790.1:794422-805239 GCA_000418225.1 Zizania latifolia | reverse complement strand
GGCCCCAAGGTGGATCCACAGAAAAAGAATCTTTCTAGCCAGAGGTTAAGGAAAGCAATGTGTTCTTGAATATCTACTAGGCCAGTCTTTTTATTGTGCTTGGCGATATATTTTACCCAGCCGCCACAGGATTTAGTGTCAAGACGGTGGGTTGGTTTGAATTGAAAGAAAAGTGGGTCCATCAGAGAGATAATATCTAGAGAGGTCAAGGTGAAGACATCGAGCAAAGAGGGGCTCATCGGCCCATGGCCGAATAAGAAGGCGTTGAGCGCATCGAACCAGAAGTAGCAAGCAGCAGCAAGCATTGGCTCGTTCTTATAGGGCTCAGCGAGAGAGAGGCTGATGTAGTGCCCGATGTCAATCTCATCCTAGAAAGTGCGCTCGGCGGCCGATACCCTGAGGTACCAGTCCCGCCAGCCGGGAAGAGGAGAAGGAAAGGCTCTGAAGCTCAAATTCTAATCAGAGAGAAGCATATTGGAGTTCTTGAAAGGGATCCGTTGGGTTTCAGCATTAATAATATCAGAAGGGTCTGTATTACCCATCGGACCGAGGAAAAAGCAGGAAGGAGGATCTGCAAGGGGGATGAGGATTTGGTTTTTGAGGTTCTACAGAAAAAAAGAAAAAGGGCAAATCAGAGAACTAAAAAATGCAACGAGAAACTAAGAACCCGAAAGAATAGTGAAAAGGAAGAGAAACTAAGAAGGAACCAAATAGTACAATGTACCTCTGGAATCATGGAGGTGGTCGCCGTTGGAGCTACGGCGGAGATTGTTGATGCGGCTGAATGCGAAGAGGTCGAATCTACAGTCCTGGATCATTGGAGGCGAAGACATCGACAGCAAGTACGCAGCGATGGCGAGGAGGCTTGGGTGAGAAATGTGTTGTGCGCGTGGAGGAAACGAGAAGTGGAGAAGAAGAGGAAGGGTCACCGGTTGGTATCTATAGGGAAAATGTGGTGCTTCGGAAATTGGGTTAAGGAGGATTCCACAGATTTGGTGTGGCCCATGACCCAACGTTTGGCAGAGGTTGCTATTGGTAAGGCTAGAATTTTGAAGCATCGGGTTGCACCCATACTCTATAATTGGGGGGCATGTGTTAACGGCAAAATTAGGTAAGGCCCAAGCCCAACACAGTTTTGGCATGGTCAATGGAAGTCAAGGAGTCCGGTCAAAGCAGGGTCAATGAAGCCCGTCCGCTATGCATACGTGTGACCGGATAAAGATACAAAGAAGCTGATAGATTTTACTGCGAAGATAAAGATGGAATCAGTTGTGTCGTATCCGCATAGGACGGCAAGTCTCCGGACTATAAATATGTAAATTTTAGATTAGAATATCAATCAATCAACAGATCAAACAACTCTCGACGCATCGCTAAACTTGCCATCAGCGAGTTCTTGCTCTCCCGTGGGGCTGCATCGCTTCGATCTCCGGCGAGGGTTTAGTTCCGCCAAACATGTATTGATTAGTAGATCTAAGGCTTCATCGGTTAGGTCTGACATCTTAGTCTATGTATCGATCATGCTGTATCATATGCGTGGTTTAGATCAAATATTTTAGTCTAAGGCTTCATTGGTTGAGTTCGACATCTTAGTCTGTGTGTTTGATTAACGTCACGTATCATTCATCTGGATGAAGTGTGCTCCGATATGTTTAGCACTATGATTTGCTGTGACTTAGCGATTGTCTTGGTTCGGTCTAATCTTGCGGTTATAGCGAATGATAATGCGAACACAGATCGGGCATGTTGAGGCCAGATTCTATCGGAGTATAAGCCGATAGGTTATCTTTCTACTTGTTTTAATCTCATCGTTGTATCGGGCATCGGAATCGGGTGATACACATCGGCCTAGCGTTATTACATGTCTTGCTTTTATATCCCGATATCGACTCTAGTATTACTTTCAGATGATTTTACAGATTAGATGGTTCAGGCCGATACTATTGTCCTGATAGACCTTTACATTGGATTTATTTTCATGCCATGCATCCGATATGTCACGTCATACGGTTTTTACCATTGTATTACTATGCCTTGTTTATATTATTTAAACGTACGTCCCGATGCACGCCAAGACCATCGGCTCGATAGCTGATAGGCGTTACTACTAATGTTTTTCTTGTCTATCTTATCAGTTGCAGGATCAAACTAATTGGCACGCCACGGACCACAAATTTAGAACCTGCACTAGAGTTAAGCAGATCTCTCAGGCCATGCGTATGACCAAAAACTTCACCAACACTAGCAAAGGATCAAAAGTTAAATCAAGGATTTGAATCAAGGAATGAAAACTGAAACGCAACATAAACCCTGGACTCGGACTGTCCAGGTAGGACCGGACTGTCTGGGACCCCGCAAAATCGAAACCGATTGATCTCGACAATGTGGTTAGGGTACATTGCAACAACATCTAGTGGACCTATTCTAGCCTAAAAGATTTAAGATTAAACCAAAGATTAGAGGGAAAAACAACAATCTAGATCAAAACAGAGGAAACCTCAAGGAGAAACTTGGAGACGAAAAGAAGACAATCTGTGCTTCCAGAAAGGTCCTAGGCTCCCCCTCAATGGATCCCGCGACTCCCACGGACTAGTTTCAAAGAAAACCGCAGGAGAAATCGAGAGGTGGAGTGAGAGAGATAGCCGAACGGTTCAGGTCCCTTTTATACAGCCCGATCCACACAATCTGGTGTTATCCGGACTATCCGGATTTTCTAGGTGAACCGGACTGTCCGAAGGTAGTCGAACAATCCAGATGCTCCAGATTTGAACTTCTAAAAGTCCCAGGCCCAGACTATCCGAGTTTAGCCAGATGGTCCGGGACCTCCAGAAATCTCAACTCATAGGAATTCAAGGAGACATATGCCATGAACTTTGGGCTAAAAATAGTATTTTTAATATAAGCATCGATAAACGTGAATAACATGGCATAGCTCAAATGAATCATAAATAATGATAAGATAAATTTGTATTTATTTAAAATATAGCCCATTACATGTGAAGATGGCAATTAATTCATCATCTCATTTCCATCCTGGGTATTTATATGCAAGTGTATCATGCTATGTTGCGAGAATCAAGATATTCAGTTCATTTCTTAACTCATGAAACCGATGCTCATCTAAGGGTTTGGTGAAAACATCGGCGAGCTATTTATCTGTTCTCACATGGGTTAGGCTTATATCTCCCTTGATCTCATGGTCTCTCAAGAAATGGTGGTGAATGTTAATGTGTTTGATTATTGAGTGTTGAACAAGGTTATTGGCTATTTTAATAGCGCTCTCATTGTCACACAATAAAGGGATCTTGGTGACGTTGTGCCAAAAGTCTTTCAAGGTTTGTTTCGTCCAAAGGAGTTGAGCACAACAACTACTGGCTGCAACATATTCGGCTTCGGCTGTAGATAAAGTTACAGAATTTTGTTTCTTGGAAGACCATGAAACAAGTGATCTTCCAAGGAATTGGCAGGTTCCAGAAGTACTTTTCTATTCACTTTGCAACCGGCATAATCGGAGTCAGAATAGCCGATAAGATCAAAGGTTGAGCCTTTCGGGTACCAAAGCCCTAGGTTTGGAGTATGAATCAAATATCTCAAGATTCTTTTAACAGCAACTAAATGACATTCTTTTGGTGCAGCTTTAAATCTTACGCACATGCAAACACTAAGCATGATATCGAGCCTAGATATACATAAATATAACAAGGAGCCAATCATGGAACAGTATACCTTTTAGTCAACGTTGGTTCCTTATTGATTTAGATCGGAATGCCCGTTGGTTTGCATAGGGGTCTTGATGGGTTTGGCATTCTCTATACCAAACTTCTTGAGCATGTCTTTAATATACTTGGTTTGACTGATGAAGGTACGTTTTTTGAGTTGTTTGATTTGGAATCTAAGAAAGAACTTCAACTCTCTCATCATTGACATGTCAAACCTTTTGGTCATTATCCTACTAAATTCCTCGTAGAAATCATTGTTAGTAGAACCAAATATAATATCATCGATATATATTTAGCAAACAAAGAAATCATTATTAAAACGCTTAGTAAAGAGGGTAGGATCAGCTTTGCCTATTTCAAAGCCCTTTTTGGGTAGAAAGTCCCTAAGGCATTCATACTATCCTCTAGGTGCTTGCTTAAGCGCATAAAGCGCCTTTTGGAGCTTGAACACGTGATTTTGATATTTGTTATCTTCAAAGCCTGGTAGTTGCTCCACATACACCAACTCAGTGATTGGACCGTTTAGAAAAGCACTTTTTACGTCCATTTGGTGAAGCTTGAAATCATGGTGAGTAGCAAAGGCCAATAATATACGAATATATTCTAGCCTGGCAACAGGTGCATACGTCTCAACAAAATCCAAACCTTCAATTTGCGTGAAGCCTTGTGCAGCCAATCTAGCTTTATTCCTCATGACCACGCCGTGCTCATCTTGTTTGTATGAAAGACCCATTTTGTGCCAATTACGTTCTGCTTCGATCTTTCCACCAATGTCCAAACTTCATTTCTTTTGAAGTTATTTAGCTCCTCTTGTATGGCCATCACCTAATCCGCATCCTTAAGAGCTTCTTCCACCTTAACTGGTTCTAAAGAGTAACATTCACAAAAATTTGCTAATCGAGATCGTGTAGTTACTTCCCTTCATAGATCACCAAGAATATTGTCTACAGGATGGTCTCTTTGGATGCCTTGATAGATTCTTTGATGATGTACAAGTGATTGGTTAAGTTCCTCTTGAACTTCCTGTTCCTTGTCCACCACCTGCTGCTCTTGAGTTTCTTATGTTTCGCTTTCTTCTACTTGTACTTGTTGTTGATCCATTGACTCTTCTTCTCTTGGTCTTATATCTCTAATTGGTATATTCTTGATTGCTTCATATAGAGGTTCTTCTTCACCTGCATCACTTAGATCAACTTGCTCTACTTAAGAGCCATTAGTCTCATCAAATGTCACATCCCTAGTTACTTCAAAAATTCCAGAGGTCTTGTTGAAAACACGGTAGGCATGTGCATTTGACTCGTAACCAATTAAGAAACCTTCATCGACCTTAGAGACAAATTTAGAGTTTTTTGGTTGCTTACTCAAAATAAAGCACTTACTTCTAAAAACTCTAAAATATGAAATATTAGTCTTGTTACCAGTTAGAAGCTCATAAGCCATCTTTTTAAGAATTTTGTGTAGATATAGACGGTTGATCGCATGACATGCAGTGTTAATCGCTTCTGCCCAAAATATATCTGAAGTCTTATAATCATTAAGCATTGTTCGAGCTGCCTCAATTAATGTTCGATTCTTCTATTCCACCACTCTATTTTGAGGTGGATCATAGGGCGCGGAGAACTCATGTTTAATACCTTCTTCATCAAGAAATTCTTTGACTTGAGTGTTCTTGAACTCACTCCCATTGTCACTTCTCACTTTCTTGATCTTGAGTTCATACTCATTTTGAGCTCTTCTTACAAAACTTTAAAAACTCCTTGTGTCTCGCTCTTATCATGTAAAAAGAATACCTAAGTGAAGCGAGAAAAATCATCAACAATAACTAAGCCATATTTGTTACCACTAATGCTTATATATGCCACTGGTCCAAAGAGATCCATGTGTAGAAGCTCCAGTTGCCTTCTTGTTATCATGATGTTCTTGGTAGTGTGTGGTGCTCCAACTTATTTACCTGCTTAACATGCAGTACACAACATGTCTTTCTCAAATACAACATTTGTTAGTCCTTGGATGTGTTCCCCTTTAAGAAGTTTTGACAAGTTTCTCATCCCAACAAGAGCTAGTCGGCGATGCCATAACCAACCCATGCTAGTCTTAGCCACCAAGCAAGTTTTCGGTTCAACTTTATCTAGATCAAAATTAACTAAATAAAGTTTTCCTTTCAACTTACCCGTAAAGGCTATGGAATTATCACTACTTCTCAAAACGGTCACACCCTCATTGGTAAAAAAACATTTATAACCTATTTCACATAACTGAGATATTGAAAGCAAGTTATAACTTAAAAACTCAACTAGTAAAACAATAGAAATAGTATTACCATTTGAGATAGAAATTTTACCTACTCCTATTACCTTTTATTTTCTATTATCACCAAATACAATGGACTCATGATTACTTTGATTTGCTTCAAATAAGACAAACATACTCTTTTCTCCGGTCATGTGATTTGTACATCCACTGTCCATCACCTAAGCAGATCCGCTAGAGGAGTATTCCTACAAAATAGATTAGTTCTTATTTTTAGGTACCCAAACCTTTTTGGGTCCTTCAATGTTAGTGACAAAAAGTTTAGGAATCCATATGCATCTCAATGGCTTTTCACTTTTACTACCAACAAATTAAGCAACCACTTCACCATGCATAAAAGGTAGCTTATGGAGCAAAGGGCTTGTTGTTGATCTTCTTTGAACTTTGTTCTTCCTTTACAAACTTGATGATATCCTTATCCTTGTACTTCCTCCTAGCATTCACCTTGCTTTCACTTAGATGAAAGCCAAGACCTCTCTTCTCAACATTATTTTAGGTGTTGAGTATCTTGTATATTGCATTCTTTGTCAAGTAGGCTTTCATGCACCCATAGCTTACTAAGGTGCCAAGCCTTTTATTTTCTTTCCTCAATACTTCAATTTCCTTCATGTTAGTCTGATAAGCAGTAATATCAAGATTATAGTATTTAGCATAACCGTTGCTTATGGACGCAATAGAGGGAATAGAAATATGTTGAGTTATTAGAGACTCAACTCTCTCTTCAAGCCTCTTATTGATATTTTCAAGAACAATAAGCTCACTTTTAAGAGTTTTAAGCTTATCCTCTAACTCCTCATTAGACTCATTCACTAAATAAGATTGCTTAGTTAACATATCTACCTTTTTCTTCTCCTTAACAAGAAGCCTCTCTAGTTCAAGATTCCTCTCATTCTCATTAATGAGAAGGTTCTCTTGTTTTTCTAAAGTTACTTCTTGCGACTCTATTGTTTTCATAAGCTCTTTAAATTTTGATAAAACTTGCTTGTTCATACTTTTAAACTTCGCATCATCAAATTTAGATTCATCATCGCTAGAATCACTATGATCATCTTTATCTAAAGATTTATTCATCATAGTTACCTTCTTGCTTTTAGCCATAAAGCACTTGGGAGAGATGATGTCGTCGTCGCTAGAGTCTCCAAATAGTAAAGGCTTTAGAGTTGTGATGTTGGCGATGGTGACGTTGGCGACTCCCTTCTTGCTTGAGTCAGAATTCGACTCGGACTCAGAATCGGAGTCGGAGTTCCACTCCTCTCTAATGTGGGCATGGCTGCCTTTCTTCCCCTTTTTGTACTTTTGCTTTTCTTTGCTTTCTTGCTCTTTCTTCTTAGGGCAATCGGCTATGAAATGGCCAAGATCGTCACACTCATAGCACCATTTCTTTGACTTTCTTTTCTTTGATTTATCACTCATTTTCTTGTACTTGTCAAAGCCACTCTTCTTCATGAACTTCTTGAATTTTTTGACAAATAATACAAACTCCTCATCATCGCTTTCATCATTACTTGACTCTTCTTTCTTCTTAGCTTTGAGAGCCACATCCTTACCCTTGTTATTGTGAAGCTTGGAAAGATCTTTGACTTTCTTGGCTTGTTCTTCTATTAACTCATGTGCTATTATTTTCCCTAGCACATCACTTGAAGTCATTTTCTTGAACTTTTTTCACTCATGCATTAAAGTCACTAAGGTAGGATTCTTTGGCGCTATAGCCTGAAGCAATCTCTTCACAACAAAATGATCGGTCATCTCTTTACTTCTAAGACCCTTGATTTTGTTAACAAGGACCATAAGACGATCATACAATTCTTGAGGTGTTTCATAGTCTTTCATGACAAATCTTCCGAGCTTCCCTTCAAGAAGCCCTATCTTTGATTCTATGACAGAAGAGGTTTCTTCGTGAGCAACTTGCAAAGTCTTCCAAAACTCTTTAGCTTCTTCAAGTTCATCAACTTTATTAAATTCTTCTGGGCTCAACATGGCAAGTAGAACACTCGTTGCTTGAGTATTGCGGTGGATAGCTTATTCTTCATCAGTAGTTAATTGTTGATCATCCCCATTCGAGTCAACCACGTCTACACCTATGCATACAATCTTCTAAATGTTTGGCTGCATAGAGATTAGGTGCAATTTCATCTTACAACTCCATGCCACATAGTGTGTACCATCGAAGTAAGGTGCACCAGTTGGCACAGAGAGATAATTATTACTAGCGTTTAGCTTGGAGAAGTCAAAAGGATATGCAGCGCCTTTCTTTCCTCCAATACTATTCTTGTCAGTGTTGGTAGAATTTGACTCTTGAGACATCTTTTCTCTTCAAGTAGTAAAGCCTTTAAGAAGAGCCTGCTCTGATACGAATTGAAAGTTGCCTAGCGGGGGTGAATAGGCAATCTAAAATTTCTCAATAAAATAGGTTAGTTCAAACCTCTAGAACCCGGACTATCCGGACTTTAGTCAGATACTCCGAGAGCCAGACAAGATTAAAACTATCAGAGGTCTGGACTGTTCGGGTGTAACCGGATGGTCTAGGCACAGCAGATCTGAAACTATAACCAATGCGAAAAATAATCTACCCAATGAATTCAACGAGACTTAAACTTGCTAGCATATAGATGGATCGACAGAAAACAAAACTAGCAAGAACAATAAAGGACACAGATTTTTTTCTCGAAGTTCGGATCCTCTGATCCTATGTCTCCGTTGAGGAAACCCCAAGGGGGTGGGTTTCTTTCAACCCTAATCCTCACCAAACACTTACCTCCGTAAGCTTTAGTTTCCACTATGTTACCTCTTCAAAGCCGAGGCGAAGATTTGTACAAATGTATCTGGTCACCCACACGCTTTGGGTACTCGCAGATCGACGTCTAGCCATCTTGAAGACCTCGATCTCTAAGAATAATAGACTTATTGACGTGATCCGATGCCGTGTGCTCAAGAACCAGTAAGGAACAACAAGCACACACCCACACAACTCTCAAGAGATTAATCACACGAGAAACCATGGAGATTATGTGGAGAAATCACTCTTCTTCTCTCAAGATCCAAAAGCAAGAATCAAAGCACAAGAAAGAAGATGTGAAAAATAGCAGGGCGTCTAGGTTTTATAAATCATGTTCCCCTTATCATGGAGGGAAAGGATATTTATAACCCTACACCAAATCTGTCCGTTAAGGCAAAAAATCACGCACTGTTCTTTCGGACAGTCCGAGCTTAACCGGATGATCCAGACCAAATAAAATTGAAACAGAACGAGTGTTTCGGACAGTGTGGTCAGAATCCGAATATTCTAGGACAAAAATTAAGTCCAAACAAAAGAGTAAGTCCGGTCAGAGTACGGACAATCCGTCTTGAAAAAATAAATCGAACAGAACCATGTTTTCGGATTGTTCGGCTACGATCCGGACAGTTTGACATGTAAATAAAATCAAACAGAAACATGTTTTCAGATTGTCCGATTTGAACCTGGACAGTCCACGGTGCAAATTAAATCCAACAGAAAGTAGATCTCGGACAGTCTGGCTAAACTTGAACAATCTAGCTTTTCTGGAAACCAAAAAGTAACTTGGAAAAATTCTAAAACTTTCAACGAAAGATATTTATTTGAGCACTTAGCTTTGGATCAACAATCAATTTATCCCTCTTGATAGTACGGCATACCTAGACTCAAGGAAATTTATAATATATGCAATAAGCACTACTTGACCTAAGTAGAACGAATAATTCATTTGATCACTATTGTCATTAAAACACCAAAATAAATTAGGAGTCTAGATGCATCAAGATGTACTTTCAATCCCCCTCCGCGTTGGGTGCCAGATGGCCACCGTGCATGCAACTGGTTTGGGGAGAGAGTTGACTCTTTAGTCATACACCCACAATCATGCATCTTGAAGAACTCGCCGACCCATGCCGGTTACATCCCCCTCCGTGTTGGGTGCCCAATGGCTGCCATGCATGCAACCGAACCCGGGAGAGGGTCGACTCTTTAGTCAGACACCCATAATTGCGTATCTTCAAATAACTCGCCGACCCTTGCAGACTACATCCCCCTCTGAGTAGGGTGGCATATGGTCACCATGCAAACAACCGGACCCAAGAAAGGGTTGGCTGCTTAGCCACACATCTACAATCTCATATCTTCATCGACTTCACCGACATACACCGTGTGGATGGTAAAAGACACATGACGAATGGTGCAGGATGAATAAAACGAATTCAAAAGCACCTTTATTTCTTTAGGACTAATCTTTTATAGGAGCCAGACTACTTCAAAGAAGGGGACACTGCGACAAGTATGCTACTTCAAAGAAAGAGACATAGCGACAAGTACGCTACTTCAAAGAAGGGGACACAGCCTCCTTCGGTCAAAAGAAGAAAAAATGCCCCAATGGCCAGAGACAGCATTCTGCGAAGCAAACGCAATGGCTATGAGCACCGAGGTTCTCACAGCAACTCCACGCGACGCAGCATCAACCTATCACGACTAGGGGTGAAAGTGGTTCGGATCGTTTCCGACCGTATCAGGAAAAACGGATTCAGATTCGGATTTTTTTGATTCGGATACGGATTTTTCGGGTACGGATTCGGATGTGGATATTTTTTCGGATACGGAAACGGATATGATATCGCTGATATCCGGCGGATTCGGATTTCGATTCAGATAATCCGGATAATTCTTATCCAGATAATCCGAATCTACTGGTCCATTAGACATTTAGGCCCAACTGTTTATACCCATCAATTTACATCGAGACGAGTGTTAGACTGCTAGGGTTACCTGCTGCACGCTAC